>PVJA010014976.1:0-46337 GCA_004027025.1 Myocastor coypus
TTTCAGAACTTTTTGTTTGTTTATTTATTTTTATGGCCAGCTCAGCCTGCCCTGAGGGCAGGGCTGGCGCAGCAGCATGTGGTGCCGGGTATCGAACCGCAATCCCTGCAGCCGCCCAAGCTTTCCTAAGCAGGCACTTTAGACCGCTGAGCCATCCTGCCGGGCCCCAACCCAGAGGTCTTTTAACTGTTTTAACTGTGCAATTGCTAAGTGAGTAGGGAACTTCATTTGATTTGTGTTTGCTCTTTTACTTTTATTTCTGTTGCTTTGCCTACCAAATGAGTCAAAGTTTAAAAAGGTAAAGCAATCCAAAAAAAAAAAAAAAAAAAAAAAAAAAAAAAAAAAAAAAAAAAAAAAAAAAAAAAAAAAAAAAAAAAAAAAAAAAAAAAAAAAAAAAAAAAAAAAAAAAAAAAAAAAAAAAAAAAAAAAAACCATTTACAATGTTTCTTTAAAACATCAGACTCCAAAATAAATAACTAAATAAATAAATAAATGGGAAAATGAGAAAACAGAGGGAGAGAGAGTAGGAGGGAGAGGAAGGGAGAGAGGAAAGAAGAGAGGGAGGGAGGGAAGGAGAGAGAGAGAGAGAGAGAATGAAAAAGGGCTAAAGGTAACAAAAATATGTGTTAAACTGGGACAGCTCTATCAAGAAATTAACAACTCCTACAAATATTTTTACAAAGTCTCAAAAGTATGGCAAAAACATCTGAGTATTTCTCTGATTCAATACAACTGTTTTATGTGCTATTCATATTATTTTATCTGTTCATCTGCCTGGTAATTTTTTGTTTTGTTTTTGTCTTTTTCTTTTCTTCTTCTTTTTTTTTCTTTTGTACAGGGTCTCACTACTGACTCATAGCAATCCTCCTGCTTGTACCTTCCAAGTGCTAAGATTACAGGTGCAGGCCACTATACCCGGTCTCCATCGCTGGCTCAGCATGCTGGAGAGTGGGGCCAGGAACCAAACTCTGGGCCCTGAGCTTCCCTAAGCAAGCACTTAATCTGCTGAGTTATACCCCTGGCCCTGGTAATCTGTTTTATTACCTGGGTAGGATACCTTCAACGGCTTCTTTCAAGATTTTTAAGCTCATGTGAATATGCTTCCTTTTACTTTTGCCCATGTTACCTTCTAGTTCTTAAGAGATTGAGCTGCAATAAAGCTCATTATAGAACAGAGTAATAGACTTGGAGGGTATTTACAAATAAAAGCCTTAAGGTATCTTAATGTAAAAGTCATACGTTATACATGATTTTGGCTAAAATATATTTTCCTCCATGTGTATATTAACTTTCAGATATATATTATCATACAGAAAGTCCTACTTAAATTGATTTTCAGATAGACACTCATGGCATTAATCCAAATGACTTTTGGTTTATATGGCTTAATAATTGCCATAGTACTGATGCCCTTAAATTTGGTGAGATGATCCTTTCCAGGTTTTCAGCCAATTAAAATGCTATCAAAATTTGCTCCATAAATACAGTGCCTATGATGGTCCATATGCAATCATTTGAAAGCTTTTTCCATTGATATACAAGAGATGAACATAAAAATGGCGCCAAAAATCCTACAGTATGGTGACAAACTCATTTATTTATTTATTTATTTATTTATTTATTCATTTATTTATTTGGTACAGGGTCTCAGTACGCAGCTTGGACTCATAGTGATCTTTCTTTTTTCAGCCTCCCCAGCACTGGGACTACAGGCACGGGCCAGGCCAGCTCATTGTGCTGGGGACAGGAGTGGTGGGGGGTGAGATATGCAGTGCTGGGGATCAAACCAGGGTTACTCTACTTGCCTAGGCAGGTGCTTAGTCCACTGAGTTATCTCGTGGACCCTGGGAACAAACTCTTAGGATTAAAAATAAAAACACACAGCATGGTGTCACGTGCTTATAATCGCAACACTTGGGAGGCTGAAAACAGGAGAACACTAGGAGCCCAATCTAGTAGTGAGGCCCTGAACACCCTGTAGACTGGTTCTAAATACATTAAATGAAGTAAAGCAAAGCAAAACAAAACGACAGTGAGCTGGGTCAACAAGCAGCAACTTTAAGGATAGTGCATGCAAACTAAACCCTTGCCATTGGTTTCCTGGCTTCAACCTTCACACTTGGATTTCTATTAATATCAGAATTATCTTTTTGTTCTTTGCTCCTACTGTGCTCAAGGCCCTTAATATCCTGACTGGTGGACACTTTTATGCCACCCTTAGGGATTACTGCAGCTTCTGGTGACATGAATCCAGTTGAAAAAATGTCCTCCACACTGGAGAATTTCTGGCCTGAGGTGGGTCCTCAGTCACCTCCATGCTAAGGATCATGAGAAGATTATTTAGCTCCCTGAGGTACTGAAAGGCAGAGGTCAACCACATCGATGCCTGGAGCACAGGACACTAGAAGAGCATTGCTATTGTGTTGTGTTGACGGTACGGAAGGCAAACGGCTAGCAGCAGAGAAGGGTACAGGAGCTAGGAATCATGCATGTGTTCTGCTTTCCTTGCTGCATAACATAAGTGATGCACATCACAAATCTTTTTGAATTTTGCTCCACAAATGCTAACATTAGCATCAATCTGTTCTTCTAAGATGTGTTCCTGCGATTAATCTTACAGAGATCCTAGGATGCATATCTTTGAAATAAAGATTTTTTTAAAAAAATAGAGGGGCCTGGTAGGATGGCTCAGTGGTCTAAAGCGCCTGCTTAGGAAAGCTTGGGCGGCTGCAGGGACCGCGGTTCGATCCCCGGCACCACATGCTGCGCCGGCCCTGCCCTGAGGGCAGGCTAAGTGGGCCATAAAAATAAACAAACAAACAAACAAAAATTCTGAAACAAGAATAAAATAAAATAAAATAAAATAATTCTAAATATCACAGGAACCCACTAATTGGAGTTTGTTTAAAAATAAATAAAATAAAATAAAAATAGCAGAAAACTGTAAGTTCAATTACAGGAAAAATTACATCTGTCTTAGTAAAAGTGCCTGTTCTTCCTTGTGATCCCTTTCAACATTCCTGAAGAAAAAAAATATCTTTGGCTCATTTACCTTATTCAATACCTCATGCAAAGCTCTTGAACAGAAAGTATCGAATTACAAATTCATTGAACAGAAAAAATGTAAAAGAAAAATAAGACAACCTGATGGATCTTGGGTTGGTCTAGAAGTCTCGGTTCCATTTTCCGTACATAAGAAACTGGATGAGGACAAATTTCTTGAGACAGAAACTGTAGATTCATATTCATATCTGTATGAACATAGAGGAGACATTAATGTTAAGGAAAACATGAGGGCTGTGTGAATATATTGCAGCATATTTACTCCCACTTGACAAAAATCATGACATCTAAATCTGGAATTTCATTTTAGCCACTGTAACAACCATCAGTTGGTATCATTAAAAGAACTTGCTGCTTACTGAAAATCTGTTAGCCCTTTAGAGTTAGCTTTTATTTGTTTGTCTGTGAGTTATATACCTTTAAGATTACTTATCAGCAGTGCTCTATAATTTTTAGGTAACTATTTCCTGGAAGTAATTAATTGTGGAATGAGGAACAAAAGGTAAGAAAGTTAAGAGCTTCAGTAAAGTATAATTAAGAAGGTAAATGCTTTTAGAAAAAAAAATTTTACAGTAAAATAAATATCCATGCTTTGATTTTCTGAGGTTCCTTCCTAAGAATAACCTTTATTTTTGGAGAATCCAAATAATACTTCCTCCATGTATTCTTTAATCCCTACGGAAACATGAAATGTTTCCCTTGTAATAAGAAGCCTTGGAAGAATTTCAGTCACTGCATAGCATAATATAATGGCTATTTCTTGTTTATAAGCAAAAATATTAATAACTTAAGACAGTTAGCTTAGACAAACTATTACAGATCCACATCCTTTTTCAGATAGTAGATTACACATTACAAGAGTGGAGGAAAATATTTCCAATTAAGTCTTTGCTAAAAATTTTGCTGGTTTTCTCTCTGTGTTTATTAAGAGCCACAATAAATTTACTCTTGTGAGTTCCACAGAAAATAAAGAGTGTTGTCCTTGGATGCCCCTGGTAGTGTTAATTTGAATACTGTACAACAAACCAAAGGAAACAAAATTCCTTCCTCTTGCGATTGGCCAGGCAGAGCCACAGAGATTGACTGTGAACCCTGAACAAAGACTTCTGTCTCCCTACTGGTGATCCTATGGGAATTAACAGCTTCAAAGAAAACAAGAGTTTGGCACAGAGGAGAAAGGATGTATATAATAATTGAACATTACTTAACATTGTCTTGAGCCAATAGGAAGTAAAGAGCAGTAAAGCTCTTTGCTTAGAAACGTCTGATCCTTTTGAAAATAACAGAGGACAAAATGGCTCTCATTCCTTTATTTTATCTACTTAAAGCTCAGCTGCTCATTCAAAGACATTTATTTTAACACATCAGTAAAGTGTCAATAAAATAATTTTAAATTGGAAAATAAAAAGGGATAATCTACAAGGATGAAGAGACTGGGAAGATCTCACAACAGGAAAGAACTCAGTGAAAACTGGCAAGCAGGAAAGTGATAAATGAATAGTCAATGAATCAGGAAAAAATAGAAAAAAAAGCCCCACAATTGTTTGCTTGCCTTCAGGGAAGCAAACAAATCTGGCATACTTCCCTGGAGAGCCTCAGGCAAGATACTAATGGGAAGTAGGAAAGCTCCTTATGATTTAACATTTAACTTAAAGTGCATTTAAGAGGTAGTTAGTCCCCCTAAGACAACCACTGCCATTCTACATTAAAATGTTCATTGAATCTACCAAGTCCAAACAGGCATGGTGAAGACAGGGATGACAAGCTATAAACCAAGGATGCTACCTGAACAAAATAATCTATGTACTAAAAGGCAAATTCCCCATTCCAACTGGCCAGTAGCCAAACTGCTACTTTCCATGTAACTAATAGGAGCATCACTGATCACTTCCTGGAATACATAATAGGTTTTACATAGTTCTGAGCCATTGAAAAGCAAAGAGGCTCTGCTCAGTCACTCTGTGAAGAAGCCTTCCATTAAACCAGACATGCACACAGTTCAAAATTTCTGGTTAGCTTATCACTGTTATTGTTGTTCTCCAATACAAATTGACGACTCAGGATCAGATATACAGTGGATACAAGTAATAGCTAAAGACTGAGCCAAACAGATTAATGATATTTTGGGGAGTGAGGACAGAGGAAGAAAACTTACATGGGAAAAGATACTGCAGTCTTGAAAGGATAGCAAGATGTTCCTTTAACAGAGATACTCAAAGAACACAAGACTCTTTGAAAATTGGAAATATGATAGTGTAAGTTTGCAGCTCCAGATGTTAAATCTCCTAAAGGTAATAAGAAAATAAGATGTAAAATTAGGCTAAGAAGATAAGAAGAGGTAAACTTAGCCCAAGATGCCCAATATTCAAATAGGAGAAGTTCTATGAAGAGGAAAACAGAAAAAATAATGGGTGAGAGGAGGTGGAAGGGGGAAGAGATTATCAAAAAGAAGAAATACAACTGTTTCAAATGTCCAGAGCAATACTATCTAGCATAGTGGAGGAAAAAGAAGATGTTATACTTTGGAACTTTACTGTCTCCAAAAAACAAAAGACAGTTAACATCATTTCCCTGAAATTTTTCCCCTTTCATGTTTCTGAGATTCCTGACAAATCAGAGGAACAGTGTATGAGGCCAGAAGCTGGATGGTACCAAAAAATACTACCTGAGGGGCACCAAGAACTAGGTAAACTAGTGTTCCTGTAGGACATGCCTTCCTCACTGTGTATAAAGTCAGCTGTTTTGTGCAGTGCCAGTCATAAAATGGCACAACGCAAGCTACTGATGTCATGTGTGTGTAGTGTTCTGCGTAAAACCCTCTCAGTGCAATAGCTGTGTGGACAACAGCACAGTGTGTAGTGCTGCATTTGAGCTGACCTCCAGTGCATACTTCCAGCTCCAGCGAAACTTCAACTTTGAATTTTTCTGGCCCTTAGGCATCAATCTAGTTCATGGCCCTTAGACATTTCTAGTAACTTTCCTGTCCAATGCAGCATCGTTAGAATCTATTCTTGTCTCCTAGTAAGTCTTAACCCTATATTTCATGTTGATCCTTAAATAGTGCTTATCTCTCACAAGTCATCACTGGGTAATTCCAGAGGTGTCTCTCACAAACTTACTCTACCACACCAGCACATGGGGACTGTGCATGAGACAGGAGCTTAAAATACAAACTCAGTGTCTCCCAGAGAAAATAACTCGATCCTAGGGAAGGAAATGACACAGGATTCTGAATAAAAATAGTAATGGAAGCAAGCTAAAACCTGTAAAATAAAGTCTTGAAAATCCTTCAGGAAACTATTTTTACTTAGAATGTTATCCTGGCCAAACTATCAATTAAGCATGGAAGTAAAAGGTTTTAAGAAGTATGAAGTCACAAATCTTACACCTACATGTTTTCTCAGAAAGCTAGTACCTTCTGAATAGAAAGGAGTAAGAACAGATAAGGAAAGCAGGGGCCCAGCAGGATGGCTCAGTGGTCTAAAGCACCTGCTTAGGAAAGCTTGGGTGGCTGCAGGGACCATGGTTCAATCCCAGGCACCACATGCTGCATCAGCCCTGCCCTCAGGGCAGGCTGTGCTGGCCATAAAAATAAATCAATAAACAAGCAAACAAAAGTTCTGAAACAAGAGATAAAAAAATAATAATAATAAAATTTTTTTTAAAAAAGAGAGAGAATCAGTTCTTTCAATATAGTCTTAATGTTACATTTTGAGCCTATATGGTTTTGGTAAAAATTAAAATAAAAATCAACCTCTTAAACAGCCTGAATGTTGTTGACTTCCCATTAAGCCAAACCTCAGCTCTACTGAGAAGTGATTAAGTAGGCCAGAGGGAAGAGTATTGACCCTAGGCCACTTGTGTATTGGCAGGGCCTGAGAATACTTTCATCACATTTCCCTTCCCAAAAGAGGTGTCCCAAAGTCCACTTTCACAACCTGGCTGAACATCACCGTGTCAGTGGACGGGAGACCCAAAACGACCCCAAATGGGCTGACAGAATGGAACAAATGCCGCACCTTCCAGTCCCCCTTCCCATGCTCTGTGGTTTTGGAAAAAGTATTGTTCCTGGAGAGGAAATTCCAACCCTCACTCCCTGTAGGTGAAAGTTGAATTTAAAATACCATCAAAGACTGGAATACTTACCGTTCCATGAGAAAGTGAGGTAGCGATATTAAGAAACAACCTAGTCCCATAACTGCACATCCAACACCGATCATTATAGGTCTGTGCAGTTTAGTTCCAAAATAACTCACAAATATAATCAACAAAAGATTTCCTAGAGAAAGAAAAATTGAGAATACTCATTTCATTAAGTATTAACAAAATCTTTATCAACACCCTCACCTAATCACTAATACTCTAGCTTTTGCTGCATAACCATCTCAAATAATGAGATTTGTGTGTGAGCAAATTAAAAAAAAATAAATGAACAAAATTTTTTTACCCTAAGTAAGGACTCTATTTTACAATATGGACAGATAATAAAGAGAACACTGTGGAACTCATTTAGTTCCATCAAATGGAATCATTTAATGAGTGCAGAGAAAGGGAATTCTACAAGACTGAAGAGTAATATGAAACACAAACATAATTGTTAGCATAGTTGAGACTTCTGACCTCTCCTTTAATGCCTCTCCACAAAACTTTCTTTCTTTCTTTCTTTCTTTCTTTCTTTCTTTCTTTCTTTCTTTCTTTCTTTCAATAGAGTCTTGCTACACAATTCAGACTCATAGTGTTCTTCCTGTCTCAGCCTCCCCAGTGTTTGAATCACAGGCCTGTGCCACAGTGCCCTGTTCCAGGCCAGCGCAGCATGTGGTACTGGGGATCAAATTTGGGACTCTGAGCTTGCCAAGCAGGTGCTTATGCTGCCAAGCTATCTCCCCAACCCCACAAAAACTTCTAATATTTTAATTATTCTCAAAAAGAGAATTTCAAGCCAGATCCAGTTGCATGCACATTTTGTAACTCGTTAGTCAAAGATACCATTAGTGTTTGACATGACCAAACCAGGGATTTATTTGTATTTTTGTACTTCTCTTAGAGTAAATAACATGATTAAGTTAAAAAAAAAAATAGTGGTCTCCTAATTCTTCAAGGAGTCTTAAGTTAGATTGAAGATAAAAATTGCAAAAGTCAGTAAAACTTTGGCTCTATGTCTTAGGATACAGTTTTCTTTATCATTTTTGGCTGGCTCAGGCTGCCTTAAAGGGCATGTCTCATGCAACATTTGAAGCTGGAGGTCAAACCATGGTCCCCTGCGCCTCACCGAGTTGCCTGAGCAGGTACCTTAAACAACTGAGTTAACCTGCAGGCCTCCAAGGGCTTACCCAAAAGTCCCTGAGCTAACCTACAAGCCGCTGAGTTTTCTTGAAATAAACTGATTACTAATTGAGAAGCCCTATTCTTGGGATAGATAGGACTAAAAGAACCAAATTCTCAAAGTGTTCATAATTTCGTAAGCGGTAGTTCATATTCTGCAAATTTTTCTTCTCCAACCTCCTTTCCTCCCTAGTTTGTCTTATATACAAAAGATTCACCATTTTCACACTAATTTACAGAGAGAATGCCTCTTCAGTGATAGCTATAACAGCCTCATGCATCTATTTCTAAGATCCTCATCATCAAAATAATCTGTTTTGGGGCCCGGCGGGATGGCTCAGTGGTCTAAAGCACCTGCTTAGGAAAGCTTAGGCGGCTGCAGGGACCGCGGTTCGATCCCTGGCATCACGTGCTGTGCCAGCCCTGCCCTCAGGGCAGGCTGAGCCAGCCATAAAAATAAATAAATAAACAAACAAAAGTTCTGAAACAAGAAAAAAAAAATTCTTAAAAAAATCATCTGTTTTGAAATTGATGTTTCTGTTTGAAATCTATACGAATTTGAAAAAGGGGAAGAGGAAGAGTTTTCCTGTCTCACTTAGGGGTGAGTTTATCTTCATATTGCCTTGGTGTGGCAACAAAATTGTCACCAGCAGAACACGGGAAAGGAGGGATAGGTTGATGAGAAGGCTATGGGAAATGTTTAAAAATAAATGTAAGTGAAAAGCAATACATTTATTAGCACCTGAAAATTCTTTTATTCCTCTGCAGCTATTTCAAGTCTTCAGCACTGCCATCAAGTCTCCTATCCCCACTAATTAGTAGTAGAAGCAGTTAACATTTTGTACTTCGCCAAGACATTTGGGGCAACAAAATATGAAGATGTGTGGGTTTCCTGTCCTGTGGTGTTACTGCCTGCCTTCAGTTTTGGGGACATGGGGGCCCTGCTATCACCTGAACCTATTCTCAACACCTGGCCACTACCGTTCTCTCTGTCAAATTTCACAAATAATGAAAAGATCTCTTCTGTATTTTAATTCTCTCTGACTCCGCTGGACTGTATTCTATGAACATTCTCTAGGTTGTCTCCAAATTCTGTAGAACATTCAGCTGTATTCCCAGATCCTTTTCCACATCTATTTTATTTCCATATTGCTGCTACTTCCATTGCTCTATAGATTCTAAACCTGCTCTTCAATTAATATACCTCACCAAAATGTTAACTCTATATACATTTTATTTAAAATTCGAACAACCAATGAAATGTAACCTTTTTTAAATTTTTTTTTTCTTGTTTCAGAACTTTTTGTTTGTTTATTTATTTATTTATTTTTATGGCCGGCTCAGCCTGCCTTGAGGGCAGGGCTGGCGCAGCATGTGGTGCTGGGGATCGAACCACGGTCCCTGCAGCCACCTAATCTTTCCTAAGCAGGTGCTTTAGACCACTGAGTCATCCTGCTGGGCCCCTGAAATGTAACCTTAAATAAGAAAAAAAAAGTATCTCCATGAAGCAAATTAAATAATTATAAAACTTAAAAAGTTTATGAAGTCATTGATAAATGTCATCCCATTTATTCCTCTCTAACCTTCACTCTTCACAAATTACAGAAGACAAGAGGGAGGGGAAGGCAGTTAAAAAGTGGCTTAAATCAAATGCAGCAGAAAAATTCCTTATGGCCTCACCTTTCTTTTTTTTTTTAAGAAAGCAAAACAAAGACACTATTCATTGCTCCCGTTCTGGGGATGCCTGCTATGCATATCTCCATCACAGCTAAGCCAAAGCCCATCAATGATGTGTATGCTATAAAACCCAGAATATAGCTTGCCTTTCTGAATCTAAGTGTATTTCTAATGTGTTCGACACTATGGAGGCATTCATTCTCTTAGAAATTTCTAATTCCTTATCATGTATTCTATATTGGTTCTTCTCTGATTTCTCTGTTCCTTCTCTTAATGCTGTCACGTGTTCCCAGTCTCCCATCTGTGCCTTAAGCATTGGTACATATCACATTAAAGAACCATTCTTTGTCCCTTGCCCTCACTCACCATCCTCACTATAAAGAGCAACGTCTTCCCTCCAGCCTTCACAAGTACCCGCCACTTAGAAATCTACTGCTCTAGACAAGGCAATTTTCCAGTGCTTCTGACTCATGTAACTGCTTACACACTAGGGCATATCACCACTGTAAGACTCACGGATACTATCAAAATTTTCCTACAATAAACTTCATTAGCATGCCCAGAGCTATCACCATGAACTTGACCCGCTGCCTAATTTCTCTGCATTGGCACCGTTACTCAATTTCTATATCTCCTTCATACTCCTTCATACTTCTTCTCTTCTGTTATTAATTTCAGTGGAATTAAACTCCTGAGCTTAAGTCATTTTCCTCTCTCAATTTCTGTCTATAGGATCCTGGTTCAAGCCCAAATGGTTCTCTCTTTACATTAGCTCTTTGTCATTAACCAAATTTTTTATCTTCAAATCTATGTGAACATGACTACAAGGGTGGTCCTTCTAAAAAATGAATCTGACCCTTCATTTAGTGGGCCATAAACTAGAGTAGTATTTGGAGTGCCTGTGATTTTCTTAGCAATTGCTACCAGTAGAGGTATAATAGACTTTTTTTTTTTTTTTTGCGGGACTGGGGTTCAAACTTACAACCTTGCACTTGCCAGTCAAGCACTTGTGCCACGGAGCTATCTCCCCAGCCCCCAGTAGATCTTTGGATATGGCACAAGAGCTGCAGACATTCCAAACTGTTATTGACACTAACAATTATTTGAAGTGATAACAAAATGTTGATAAAAGCACAAGTTTTACTATGTTATGCACTGCATCAATATTTTGATAGTTCTATTTCAGTATAATTAGCTTATTTATGCAATTAAAATATTATTAAATAGTATTCTGAAGCAATATGATATCAGACTGCCTAACCAATGCTGAGCACAGAATGATTAATAATCCCTTTGAATCTTTAGTGACTTTCCCTCAGCCAGAGGATAACAGGCAACTTCCACAGCAAGCCCACAAGTCTCTCTCCATTTTTCATTCCTGCTCATTTCTCTAGGCTCTGGAAAAAACAGCTGCTATCTTGAACATTGACAACCAACAATACTGCTCCTAGCTGGTAGGCTGCTTCACACATGGGCTTCTTCTGTTGGCATATCCTCCCCATGTACAATAACACTTTTTCTCCTGGAAACACTTTCACTAGTTCTGCAAGAGTCTGTCTTTGTAAGTGGGGTCGTATTCTCTTTTCTGGTCCTATGGAGATATCTTGTACCATACCCAGAATTCTTTGTTTGCACTTGTGCCTTCATTAGACTTGGAGCCTAGTCTGAGAGGTGAGTTCTTGTGTTACATGGAGGGGACCATGCACGATTTGAGGGTTTGATCGCCAAGAGACAACCTCAAGCATCACTCATTTCTGTTTTGCTTCTCTATGGTTATGGTTTTCCTTGTAATGTTGGTTAAATACATTAAAGGTAGCTTTCTTCTTGAAGGAAGACAAAATTATCACCAAACTAGAAAAAAAGTAGCATCAATATTTCAATGTAGCTGTGCTTTCAAAGAAATCTTTCTGCCTTCTATCCATATAAATTCCTGCTATCTCACATTTTTAAAAATTTCTACATGTATAAATAATTGTTCATCTCTCAGACACAAAAGGAGAAAAAGAACATTTGCTTTTTGCTTGAGAATATAAATTCCTTTGGTCTCCCTCAATAATTTTTGAATACAAAGATACTTTAGTTTCCCTTGCAATTATTAAGCTATTGATTTAAATATAAATTAAGTACTCTGCCTCTCATGGAATATAGCCAAGAAACTTTTATAATAAAGGAAGGTGGTAGGATACAAGATATGAAGTAATATTAGAATCATTTGTAAGCAGATTCCAAACTAAGACATTCAAGGGCCAGCCAGATAGCTCAGAAAACTAAAGTGCCTCCTTCAGCAAGCACAAGGACCAAGGCTTGATCCCCAGCATGCTGTGCCAGCCCTGTCCCCATGGCACGTGGAGATGGCCATTGATACTGGGCATGGTGGCACGTGCCTGCAATCCCAGTGCTTGGGAAGCTGAAGGCTGACAATAGGAGGATCATGAGTAGTCTACTCTGTGTAGTGAGACTCTGTAGAACCTGTAATCTCTCTCTCTCTCTCTCTCTCTCTCTCTCTCTCTCTCTCTCTCTGTCTATCTATCTATCTATCCAAACTAAGACATGCAATTTTAGAAGACATATAACTCAATAAGACTAAAAGGGTCTAATGCAATAAAGAAACAAACTTAGATCAGCTGCATAGATAAAACAAGATACAAAAAAGTAATGTACAAATAATTCTTTACCAATCTCAAAGCTCCCATTAATAAATCCAACTAGGGATGTTGGGATATTGAACTGTCTCTCTATTTGTGTGAGCATGGAATTCATATAAGATCCAGATAGTGTTTTTGACACATATGCACATGTTAATGCCAGCAGAAACATCTAGGAAGAAAAAAAGCAAGAAATATAAAAATTTTACATTTAAATCATATATGTAATAAGTATTGGTAAAGCACCCTTTAAAGTGAGACATATTCTGGTCCAATTTAAGTAACTCTTCAACTTGCAGAGAACATTAGATATGTTCTGTTCTAGCCTATCATGACATTTTTTTTCTCTCTGGCAACTCAAAATAGGATTAATGGATCAGTGGGGCTGAAATTTGTAGGTAGTTTCCATTTTTACTTTTTATAGGCAAATTTTCTTCATATGGAGAAGTCATTTTGAGAAATATAGATATTGATTCCAATAGCTCTTCAGTAAGAAATGTTATCTGCAGTACAAATGAGAAGGGTTCCTTTTTCCCCACAGCCTCTCCATAATGATTAGAAAAATTGTCATGTCTATACCCCGTGCTCTGTGTAACTCCTAGGAGGACAACAATATGCATTGTATCAAATACTGGAAATGTACTACTAACGTGTTTTGAAACTGTCACATTGTTATTTCTTATTAAATGCAATCAAAATGTATTCAAGGTAAAAAAAAAAAAAGCCAAATGAATATATATGTAGTTACTTATCTAATCTGTCCATTCATTTATTTTTTATTCGTAGATGTCTGTCGTACATGTTCACATTCCTTGCAGGGAGTTGATGCAGGTTTGCAAATTCGTTTCTCATCCCCGTCCTTCCCCTCTCTCCTCTTCCCTCTACTTCTGGATTCCCTTCCCATTTCTCTTTCTCCTGACATCCTCCTGCCCATGCTTACCTACATCTCCAATTACCTGTTAGGCATCTCCTATTCAGTCCCCTCTTCTTCGGCCAATGCTTTTAGGCTTTTGTTACATGATGTACTCTTTCCACCATGCCTACTCTGCTTAGGAATTTGCATTTACTCCAATGGCTATCACTGCTACTCATGTGCTGATCTTGTTCAAATGTATAAACCAATTAGTATAAACATTTGCAGTCACATTTGGTCTCTTGTAATCTTAACCACCCCCACATCTCTTTTATATACCACTGCCACCAAATCACAGCGTGTGTGTCAAGGGAATTAATAAGATGGTTAGCATGTGATATCACTTTGAAAAGCTTTTAGTAATTGCCATTAAATCGCTACTTTTCAGATAGCAGACAAAGGCTCATCTACGTCTGAGTGTTATTCCTTGATCTTTTTCCTAGACATAATGTTCTGCTTATAGTTCTTATCATTTCTAATGTTATTTTAATTTTCAGTTTCTTTTATGTAATGTTTAGCTACAGATGCTACTTCTTTCTCTTGGGCAACTTGTACATTTTCAAGTTTCAGTCATTCCTCACTTCTATTGTGAAGTCTTTTTGTTGCTATGCTATTTGTGTGGACTTGACCATGGACTCCTCATTTTGAACATCTACAGTGTGGCTACCTTGATGCATTTTATCCATACATCTGGGCGTCCATAGCATCTTCCTTCATTATACTGCCAACAGTTCAGAGATAAGAGCCATCTGTCACTTACCTTTGGGTCTTTGATACCTACCTAGGAAGGGCCTGATGACTAGTCATCACCTAATTACAGAGAGAACAGCTAGCAGAAACATCTGGAAAAAGCAATTAGTGCCAAAGACAAAATAAAATTTAATAGAACCAACTATATTGTCTTAAGGCATTTGTGCTGCTGTAACAAAATATAAATCGAATGGCTAAAAAACTCAGACAGTTATTTCACACAGTTACAAAAGTTAGGGAATCCAAGATCAAGGCTCTAGCAGACCTGGAGTCTTGGAAGGGTCCACTTACTGGTCCTTGGGCAGCTGCGATCTTATCATATATCCTTATGTGGTGGAAGGGACAAGGGTCTCTCTCAGTACCCTTATAAAGACACTGACTTCATTCAGGGGCCTTCACTTCTGTTACCTTATCATCTTCAAAAGACCAAATAGCCGCAATAATCATTTTGGATTTCAACATAGTAATTTGAGGGAATCACAGACTATAGCATAAACCATAGTTTACAGACTGCAAACTATAGCAAACATCTAAGCCAAATGTGCACTGTAGCAATTAATTTAAGAAAACCTGAATATATATGTCCACATCATGTAGAACTTGACGCCAAGCTTCCTAGAGTTCAAAACTGTGATATGATGTCAGGATACTATCATGGTCTATATCTACATGCCCTCGCTCAGGCATCCTCAGGTGGGACTTGGGGAGTTGATTGCATGGAGTGGGCATGAAGTTTATTGTGGATTAGTTCCTGGTTGAGTTGCTAAATGTGATGTTGTCAGGCAGAGCCTACTCAGAGCAGGCAAACGAATGGGGACATGGCCTGGAGAGCATGTCTCCCTCCCCTTCATCCCCTTCTTGCTCTTTGCTTCCCTGCTGCTATGCCATGAGGAGATCTCCTCAGCTCTCTTCCACTGAGCCCCTGCACCATGCTGCCTGCCTTTTGAGCCAACTAACTATGGACTGAAATGTTTGCAAACTGTAAGCCAGAATTATCTTTTCCCCCTTTAAGTTGCGTGTGTCAAGTATTTTGTCCCAATAATAAGAACACTGACTAATACACTTTTTAATATTCAAACTGATCAAAAATAAAGTGTAAGATGTTGCTTTTTAAAAGTACCTGACAAATTATCCCTACAAATTCTATTAATACTAGCTAATAATTGGGTGTTTACAATGCTTATCTTTTCAAGAAGTTTCAAGAAATTAAAAATGCCCAATAATGTAGGGCATTCTTATCTTTCTTATCTTGTTAGATAAGAAAAGTGAAATGTAAAGAGGTTGTATGACTTCTAAAACACTGTGGAGCACATAAGCATTTGGAATCCAGAAAACCTGGGCTCAGGTTCATGTTTCAGTAAGCTCCAAAAAAAAAAAAAAAAAAAAAAAAAGAATTGAGTAAGTTTTTTTCATAATTAACATAGCATTTCAGTCAAAAGAAGTTTTCTAGATTTGTAATGTAATATTCCATTCTTGTGTATGTGTTCAGACTTCCCCTAAATACAAAATAGAGTAAATAAGCTTTTGATAGAATATATATGATAGCGTCTTACTTTGGAAATCTCTTGTAGGTATCAGCTAGTGACTAAGACAAAGGCTCAAAGCTTTTTGTCAAAAATAAATTCCCATATCGTGAACATGGCTTGGTCTTGAAATCGTCAAAGCTAGCAGAACAGTCAATGAATTCATGTTTTCTTTGGAAGGTCTGATTCTGATAGAGCCAAAGTTTGAAGAAAACATTTGGCTCACTGACTGCCAACTCTTCCTTGTCTACTGGTCAGCCAAACAAGTCTGTCCAACGAGCTGCTTTCTAGAAGAGACTCTCCTAATTCTCAGTTTAAAAAATCCTCTCGGGGTCTAGCCAAATAGCTCAGTGGATAAAAGCATCTGGTTAGGCAGATGCGGTGGTCAGGCTCCAATCCCCAGCCAGCTGTGGCAGCCCCACTGAGATGGCCATGGAGACTGGGTGTGGTGGTGTACACCTGCAATCCCAGCTCTTGAGAGGCTGAAAACAGGAGAATCACCACCAGTGAGACCCTGCACACATTGTAGACCCTGTAGACACTGTCCTAAAATATGAAAAAAATAAAAAAATAAAAAGAAAGCCTCTCAAGGGTGAACATTTGATTGACCCTTGTTCTTAGCAAATAACTCTTTATACAACATTATGTGTGCCTAATTTCTAAAAAATCCTTTCCTTCTATAAGTCTCTCATCACCATGTCTGATAAAATTTCTCATATAATCAATAATACTGGCTAAATACACCTTTAATTATAAAGCCAATTCCTTTACAACAGAAGATTATCAGTGGATCAGGTAGTATGATATTAATATTAGAACACTTCATGTAGCTAGAGCACTTTTACAAGGACTGAGCTAAAAAAATATATAGTGTATACACAAACACACACACACACACACACACACACGAAGTCCGTACCTTCACCTTGGAAAGACATCTCATTCTGTGGTTTTCAATCCTTTTCTCAGATTTTCCCATGTTGTTCTTCAGATTATTCTGAGATACTTATATTTCAAATCTTGATATCTCTGAACTCTACCTTGTGAAAGGAAACAAAAATGTCATAAGTTACTCACAAAATTACAAGGTGTCATTCTTTTGAAAACAGTACTGAAGGGGCCCGACAGGATGGCTCAGTGGTCTAAAGCGCCTGCTTAGGAAAGCTTAGGCAGCTGCAGGGACTGAAGTTCGATCCCTAGCACCACATGCTGCGCCAGCCCTCCCCTCAGGACAGGCTGAGCCGGCCACAAAAATAAATAAATAATCAAACAAACAAAAGTTCTGAAACAAGAAAAAAATAAAATTGAAAAAAGAAAACAGTACTGAATATCAATAATATAATATTCTACATGATAAAAACAGCAAAGAAGCTTTTGATTCAGATATAGAAACAGTGATGTTAGAGAAGATGGATTTGTTAAATTTTTTTAAAAAGTTATTTTGAACAGCTAATCATTAGTAACTTTAAAGGTATTCCTGTAATTTTATACTGTCCCTTTGTAAAACAGTAACTACATGATTAAAACAAAATTTTTCATTTCTTTAGCCCAAACAAATGGAATCAAAGTGAGCTCTTTGGCCCTGCATGAAACTCCTTGCTTTAAGTATACAAAGACTTTGGTTTGTGTTTATGCTAAAAATCTGCTTTAGCATCAACCAGGGCTGAAAAGTCTCCAACTGCCCATGCTTTTCTCTACAAGTTTTTTTCATTCTAAGCTTTTCCTGGAGCCTTGAAGGGAATGCATTCCGGAGTACTGTTGATCACAGAGACCTGAAGAGACATGGAATTTTAATCTCAGATTAACCTAAGTAAAAATAAATATTTTTGTGATCTGGAGAAGAATCCTACAATTCTAATTTATGGAGATGTAAGATTAAGAAGACCAAGCACACACATGGAGGGGTATTTGTATGTGTATGTGTGTGAATATATACAGTTATACACACATACACACATATATCCACACATACCCATAAATTATATATGCAAAAATATAGGTACATGTATATCTCATTATATATATTATATAGCCACAATTTTTTTCGTCTTTTTGAGACACGGTCTCAGTATGCAGTTCAGGCTGGCCTCGAGCTCACTTTTGTAGCCCAGGCTGGTGTCGAACTCACACCAATCCTCCTGCCTCAGCCTCCCAAGTGCTGGGATTACAGGCGTGCACCACAATTTTGTGTGAGATACAGAAATATGACTTAAATTATTAAATTATACAATCAAAGACTTTTAGTTTGATAAATCTGTTTCAAGTTATCAATCTTCCATACATAACAGTATCCCCTACATTACCTTATTAAAATCCTCTGCACACCATCACTCAATAAGTGACCCTGAATTCCACTGTCTTCCAAATCTGTCTCAACTCTCTAAATTTGTTAAATTCCAAACAGGTGCTTTAAGGCAATCACCACTGAACAGTTATGTCTGAGTTTGGTTCTCTTTACTCATCTCTTATAGGTAAAAGAAGTGGGTACCATTAATCCACCATGCATGTGCTAAGCATGGAAATTCAGTAGTGAGTCAGAGTGGAGCTGTCCTGTAGGCAATGTAAATTACTTAGGGAACTGTAAATGTCCACAGAGGGTGCTGGGACCTAAATTATTAGTGATTCCTACATTTGTCAGGAGAAGTACATTGTGTAACTGCAACACTGCAATAGAATCAGATGGTGCATGATGAAATACAAGTTCTCTGTCATGAGAGTAGTGAAAAAATTACATATTATGGGTATCAGCTTTAAAATTTTTCTCATTATCTCTGATTTGCCATCTAAATGAAACTATGCTGAAAGGTCCCCCTGTAAAATACCAAATGACCTTGACTGTCATACAAATAAGTGACTGGTTTTGTCAGAACTGATAGAATTGAGTGAGGTTTTCCCTGACTAGAAGCTGATATATTATTAACAGTATATCAGCTATGGTTGAGTTAAAAACCTCTCAACTTTGGTCATGTATTTCTCCTTATGCATTTAGAAAATAATCCCCTGCCCTGAGATTTATCCTTCTGTCCTTGTTGCCAATATGTGACCTCAATAGGTCACTCTAACAAATATAGGGTGTCTTAGCTACTCTTCTCTTTTTGCTGCAACAAATACCCAACACTCAGAATGAGGGAAGGAAAGGTTTACTTAGCTCAGTTAGTGGAGGTTTCAGTCCATAGTCAGCTGGCTCCAAGGCAGAGTGGCACCTGGCAGAGGGCAGCCTTTCAGGGAGGCAGCAGAGAGCAAGAGCTAAGGGGAGGAGTAGCAGCAGCTCAAGCAGCTAACTTTTCTTCCTTCCTTTCATTGAAATGCAAATTACCTGCCTCAGGGGAGGCACAGCACCCATTCTCACAATAATCAATTATAAATTCCAGAAGCCTCCCCATGACTGTGTGAGGCTTTGGGGGAACACCTAGACACAAAAACCATAACATAGGGAGATAAATTATTCTCCCATACGAAGTTGTTTTCAGTTTAAGGTCCTTTTTTTTTTTTTTCTTTTGATACAGGGCTTATTGTGTAATTTAGACTTTCCTCAAATGTATGACAATCCTGTCTCTGCCTCTGACATTTTTGCTTTTCTAAACAGCTAAAAATATGACTGTTCTAGATTATTTTTCATATGGTAGTCATGGGGCATAAAAGCGGGAGTTAGTGCCCAAAACGTCACTGCATAGTGAATTCTGTAGTTCCTTCAATGAATTATGACAGTAAATAGAACAAGTTTTGTCACTATATCTTGAAGATTTATTTTTACTGTATTGAGAAATGTTTCATAAACAACTCTTTACCTGAAAAGAATCAATGTGAACAGATGAACTCATTTTTTTCTACTTTGATGGCCTATGGCATAAAAATGTTAATATTTTTCATGAAGGAAAAACATAACTAAAATCTACTCCATTCATTGGACAAAATTCATGATGCCTAATATTTTGTATCACAGTCCGAGCTAAGCAAGCTGGTCCCAAATCAAGAATGCATGGGGTGCCGGCGCCAAACTCGGGAACAGAGCTCTTTTGTTAGCTCAGCACTGTTTATCCAGTGACTTCTGCTCCCGGGGTCGCCTAGATCACCAGCCCCACACATCAGTCATGGCTGCTAATGAAAAGAATTTATCAAAGCTTTATTAAGTGAGTAATAGTCTCAGTTCTCAAACTCTTTAGCACTGAACTGGGAGCAGATCATTCATCGGGATGCTTTTGCGCAGAAAGTTGAGTTGCACCTCTTGTTCTGTTTTGTTTGTTTTTATAGCAGTAGAAACAACTCAGCAAAGTGAAACAAAAATCCTTAAAGAACAGAAAAATTCACCCTCTTAACAGATATTAAAGCACAGTAGAATCCAGTGTTATTGACTAATAAATGCACATTGCTTTATAGAAAATTTCTAGAACTTCTCTGTCTTATGTGACTGAAGCCCCAACATCCACCACAGTGCAACACTTGAGGTTTGATACCCTTTGGTTGCCAGCTTTTAATAAGGTATGTCAATCAGAAGAGAATACATTTTAAAAAGTGAATATGCAGTTTTGTGTATACACTATATTGATCAGTTTGTGATTGCTAGAAATCAGCTACTAAAAATGTAGGCATTTAATCTCACCTTCCTCTGTACTATTGAGTTAATGGAATAAAGGCTTCCTTTGTCATGGTAAAGCCAATAGTACATACATGAAGAAAGCTTGAGAGGTAGTCCTTTTCCTCAGATAAAAGAGAGACACAAAAGCAAAGATGTTACAAAAATCACATAGAGTATTTCCCCAATTTTCAAATAGCCTCTAACTCTTGGGAGAAAGAATGACCTCTTGGGTGGTATCCAATGGAAACACTTGGAACCAATACCAAAAAAAGTGACTGGTGTGCCAACAATTATGTGTACAATCAACAAAGACTTTTTGTGTCATGCCTCACAAATTACTTTGCTTTCATTGGTTCATTTCTGTTAGAGGTCAAAGAAGAAAACAAAGAACTGTGCATATCAGCGTTACAAATATAGATTTTATTTTACTTTATGTATTCAGAAGAGGTACTAGAAATACATCAGTCTAGAAAAAACTAGGGGAGAGTTGAGCATTCAGATCTTGCCCATGTGATTTAACCATGCAAATCAGACTAGAACACAGGAAAAATTCTTCATTAACATTAAAAATACACTACCTATGTTGTTACTTTGAATGGCTACTATCTAACTCTAGCAGGGAACACAGAGAAATAAAGTTAAAAGTCAAATTTTGTCCTTATGAAAACTGCTTGTGAAATTTTCCATTCTTCAACTGAGGACTTTTTGCTTGTGTGACATTTTGATTTCAGGCAGAGAAGGGATCAATGTCCTCTACTGCAATGCTATTTCCATTAAAGTCCTCTGTTGCATTAGAGAATGATTAGTAAGAGTAACCACCTTCCCACACTTGTCATAACCAGACATCTTTGAGTTGAGTCTAATAAGCCTCCTTTAACCCAGCTAGGACCTGACACTGGTGTGTCCAATCTTACATTTCCTGGATGAAGTAAAATTCATGCCACGCTGGTTTAGAAAAGACTCCCACACTTTATACTTGAGCTTCATTATTTGATGAAATTCTTCATTTCGCACTGTCTCAAGATGATGCTTGATCAATCTGACAGCTGTTAGCAGGAGTTCTGTGAAGATGAGTTAGCTAGAGTCTCCCCTGTCACCCTGAATGCTTTCGCTTGGTAGTTTTCTAACCACCAAATGTTTCACTTCTTTTTGCCCTTCTTCATGCTGTCTTCCGATTTGAGCCCATTTGAAGCTCTCGTGTGGACTTATGACAGTTTCTGAATCAAATCTGTTTTAATCACCTTATGCCCAACTCTACTTCTTCTATGAAAGCAACAGGAAGTTTTAATTTCTTCGGAGTGCTACTTCAATTAGAATTCACTTGTTTTTGCAGACAGAAGTAGATACAAAAATATTAATATATATTTAATTGCTGGGAAGTTATTACTGAAGTCCTACTTACTCAATGAGAAAAGACTCTTTTTAAAGATCCAAAAATAAATTGAAAGTCAGTAAGTTGCCTTGTGTTTCCCCAATGCATTTATTTATGTATTTTTAATACACATTAATGATATAAGGAGGTAACCACACATAGCCAGGATGATAGATTTTGGGATTCAACTCATCCCAGATTAGTTGTGTTATTTACAATCCCTTGTTGCCTAGTTTTCTGTTTTTGTGGTGCTGGGATATTTATGTATGTCTACTTCACAAGATTCTTACGAAAAGTGACTTCACAATAAACCCTTAGCATGGTGTTGGAATAAAACAATGACTCTGTCAATGGTGGTGATTATTATTCATTCATTCCACAAATATTTATTAAGACTCTACTACATTCCAAGCACAGTAGTAGGTGCTAGGGATAAATAACAAAGATAAATAACATGTGCTTGTTCTCAAGTGGTTTCATAAGTCATTGGGAGAGATAATTAAGTCAGAATAATAGTTACTGCCATTCTGCAGATACTCAGAGCTAAGTAATAAGAGACTAATGAAAATGCTTCACCTGTGTATGTATTTGATCTGTCCTAGACTGAAGAATGGAGGTTTTAAGTACATGGGCTTTGAAGCTGAACAAAGTTCAGAATCCTGGTTTTAAATTAGTTGTGTGATGCTAGGAAACTGGGAGGTAGACTTTGTAGAGAAGGGAAAGGAATGTGAGGATAGGTGGAGACTGAAGGGCAACTGCAGAAGGGGAAGTAAAAATGATTATGGTATAATATGAGTGTGAACTACATCTCCAATATGAATGTAATTAATTATTTCATTGGTAGACATTTGACCAACATGTATTATCAAAAATCTAAAACAGAGAAAGGATAAACTAGCCCTGTGGAACAAGTTAGAATCTTAGAAAGGGGTTTGTATGGAATTGTACCTGAGTCTGTTTTTCCTTTGGTAATTTCTCTCTTAAGGTTTCCTTAAGGTTCACAACATTTCTTCTGTAACAGAAAATGCCCCCCTCCCCCACCTGGGACACTTCAGTTTGTCAGTTGCCCAGGTGATAGTTCCTGTTTTACATCTGATTGCTCCTGTCTCTATAAAGTGCTGGTCACTGTGGTGCACCTTGTATAAGTGACAAGTGACAAGCCATTCTGCCAGTGTACTTCCTGCTTGCTTATTCTTATCTAAGCCCTGGACCACCAGAGACTGAGGCCTGATATTCTGGGAATGACCCCCGAAAGTGTCCTTTGACATGAATAAATCTGCCTTCAAATCCTAGGTGATACTAGGCTTATGTTGCACTTCTAGTTAAAAAAAAAAAAAATGGTAAAGAATGAGATGAAATTGTCATCTCTGGCTTTTCGTCTTTATAAAGTGTAACATAAATGCTGTGCACTTCACACCCTGTTAGTGGCATGGTTTTAACTAATGTTAAGGATTCTTTCATAATTACATGTTTTGTTTTTTCCCTGAGTCTTTTTTAAAAGAATTTTATTTATTTTATTTATTTTTTCTTGCTTCAGAACTTTTATTTGTTTGTTTATTTATTTTTATGGCCGGCTCAGCCTGCCTTGAGGACAGGGCTGGCGCAGCATGTGGTGCCAGAGATTGAACCGCGGTCCCTGAAGCCGCCTAAGCTTTCTTAAGCAGGTGCTTTAGACCACTGAGCCATCCTGCCGGGCCTCCCTGAGTCTTTTTTTTTTTTTTTTTTTTTTTTTTTTTTTTTGTCTCCTCTTTGTCTCCCTAATCTTTGATTGCTTGGAGTTTCGTTGTTAAATTAGCTTAGGACAGCAAACTTTCCTAACTGAAACTTCTAAATGTGAGAGCTGGGATATATGGAGAGCTGTTGCTCATAATTTCTCAACTGGATGCTGCTTAAGTAACAGAATGGTGTCTATTGAGATTTCAACTTTGGACTGACAAATAAAATAATTGCTTCAATTTTGAAAAAGGAACAGTCTAGAACTCTGAATAAATAGCGAGCAAGATGTTCAGGGGCTAATTTTTCTCAGACAAGTGGATACTTAGCTCCCGTTGCTCAGTTTACCACTCCACTGAATAGCAGGCGTCAGCATGGCTGTTTGGATCATTAGTCAGTACTGAGACTAACATGTGATCACATGTGCCACGTTGATTGTACTGCTAATGGGCCATTAGGAAAAGAGGGAAGCGGGAAGGGCACTGGTGTTAAAATATTATCTAATGAGGAACTTAGGGGAAGTAATGCTATTAACTTCCTTCAGAACTAATCTGACCAGTACACTGTATGCTTCTACTCAAACATTTTTTCTAGTCCTTGATTTTGTGCCTCCATGTTTCCTAAACCAATGTTGAAAAGAAATACTTGCAAAGAGAATTATATTTAGATGGATTTTCATGTTCAGAAAAATGTCTATAAGTCAAGAACCAAAACCCACTCCCTTATTTCCTCAGTTTTATGGCTAAGTTCATTGACTTTTCAAAAACTTTTCAAAGAGTTTACACAAAAAAGTAAAATCATCAAATCAGATTTTTCTTACTTTAACAAGTGTATAATAAATTCCAATATGCTTTTTAAAGTGTATCAGTGCAAAGCCAAATATATATCATCTTTAATGTTAATTCCTTATTCCTTTATTTACTTTTGTGGTACCAGGGATTGTGCTTGCCAGGCAGAAGCTTATGCTTCTGACTTATCTCCCCAACTTAAAGTTAAGTCTTAACACCTATCTTCTCTCACAATGTTAACTTAAAATAAGTATTATATGCCATATATTTTACATCACACCTGAAAAAATAATTTTTCATGCTTAATATTGCCAAACATCATAATAAAATAACCTACAATTATCTACATATTGATCTATTTCACTAAGATAAATAATATATTTTAAACATTTTTTAGAATTGATTCATATTCATAATTAACATCAGTCTGTATTGACCGAGGGCATGAGATGAAGAATAAGAAATACTAAACGTGGGCTGGGAAAGTAGCTCAGCAGAATAAGTGCTTGCATGGCAAGCACAAGGGCCTGAGTTCAATCCCCAGTCCCGTTAAAAAAAAAAAAAGAAAAAAAGAAAAAGAAAAGAAATACCAAAGGTGACCCCCAGGTTTCTAGCTTGGTGCTATGAGGAATATAAGGAGAAAATCAGCAAAAGAAATGAGAACACGTTTTACTTTGGACCTGATGAGTGAGAGATGCCCATGGGCCGCATCTGGATAGATGGTCTAGTGAGTTGTCAGACGTGAGCTCAAAGCTCAAAAAAGCTAGTGCCTTCAGCACGACAGAGATCTATGGCATCCACATGCAGAAAAGCAGAGACACTGGATCTGAGAGAGAAAAATATTAGCTAATCTGCTGTTGTTGAGTTCAGTAGATACATCCTCCTCATCCCATTAGGCTCATATTTTCTTGGGCCACTGAGACATGATTCCTGGCTTTCCTCATATCTCTAGAAGATTTGCCAAGCTATCTATTCCCAATTCTGTGATCTGCACTGAAAGCTAATGATCTATGACGCTGTCTTTTCACATATTGCATTCCTGGAAAGCTGCTTTTATAGCAGGAGATTATTACTCATATCTATTGATTATACTCATCAAAATATGTAAGAAGTACATTTTTTATTAATTTCAATGAGAAAGAAATAGCAATGAAACAGTTTCAAAACAGGTTAATAGGACAGTTATAACAAATACACTGCATATTGTTATTTTTATAGTAGTTATTCAGAGTACAAGATGCAGACATGATATCTTGGCTAAGTGCTATTAGTACAAATCTTTCTTCTCACTGAACTAAGAGAAAGTAAATATATATCTAACTTATTTCGTATATACAGATATACATTTTTTCACTACAATATAGTCCTTCATTTATAGCTCCTTTTTTCTTTTCTTTTTTTTTTTTTTTTTTTTTTTTTTTTTTTTTTTTTTTTTTTTTTTTTTTTGTCTTTTTGAGACAGGGTCTCGCTATGCAGTTGAGGCTGGCCTTGAGCTCACTTTTGTAGCCCATGCTGGTCTCGAACTCGCACTGATCCTCCTGCCTCAGCCTCCCAAGTGCTGGGATTACAGGCCTGCGCCACCACGCCCGGCAATATAGCTCCTTTTTTCGTTTTGTTTTGTCAGAGATGGGTGTTCCATTGCCCTTCAACTATTGTGAGTGCATGAATTCAGCATAATAACCCAGTGTAGTCCAATACTCCATACTAGTAGTAGGTTATCAGCAGAAGTGGCCATGTCAGAAGCTGTTGACTTGAGCCTTTTACAGCTCAGCATATATATGGCTTTACTTTTTATACTACACGGTTACACTTTTCTACTGAATGGTTCAGAGCAAGATAAAACAAGACCTATTTAACAAAACAGTGTAACTTTTGTATCTGACAAGGTCAGTCAAAGCCCCTCAGGATTTACCCTGAAACCGCACACAGCAGTTTGTAGATCTTTTGTCACATGCAGCAGTCTGGATGAGTCATAAAAAGTAAATTTAGAAGAAATCAATATGTAAGTCTAGTAGGTATAAAACTGAAGTTATGTACTATGAAGTCAATTTCAAATCCAGGAAGAAAAAAATAAATTGTGACTAAAGTCACAAGGAAGATCAGGTGAAGAAAATTATGATCCAGTAAAATATTGATTTAAGAGATTAAAAAATTATAGGGCTGGGGATTTGGTTTAACAATAAGATGCTTGCCTAGCAAGCTGGAAACCCTGGGTTTGGTCCTTGGCACCAAAAACAGAAACAAAAAAAATTTAATAAATCTCTCCTACAGATTAAAGAATTATACAAACATAATATTATTAAATAAAAAATATTCAGAAGTATCTCCTCATGGTAGATATTATCTGGGGACGAGTTTCTTTAGGTGATGAAGCTAATGAAAAGCCAAATGTAGACTATCGATTTGAAGTAAGAGAGCAATAAAATAATCTTTTTAAAAAGAGCATAAAAATAGTAAAAAATAATTAGAAGCGATACAGAATTTCATTAAACAAAATGATAAGAATTCAGTGATAGTTGTTACATCATACATTGTTTTGTTCAGATTAGCTATTCAGGTTATCAGATATAAATATTCAAAATTGGTCAAAAACTTAGAAAGAAGAAAAATTAATTGAAGCATTAAATGTTCCTTTTATTTATTTTTAATTTTTTTATTATCATATATATTTTTAATAATTTTACTTTTTTTTTTTCTTGTTTCAGAGCTTTTGTTTGTTTGTTTACTTATTTTTATGGCCGGCTCAGCCTGCCCTGAGGGCAGGGCTGGCGCAGCATGTGGTGCTGGGGATCGAACCGTAGTCCCTGCAGCCACCCAAGCTTTCCTAACCAGGCGCTTTTAGACGACTGAGCCATCCCACCGGGCCCCAAACATTCCTTTTAATAAAACAGTAGAAATCAGTAGTGAAATTATCCAAGTTTTCCTTTTCTTTTTTACTTTCCTTTTTTCTTCTCTCTCTTATCCCACTTGTTCTTTTTTTTTGAACAACTTCTTTCTTTTTCACAGTATCTATTATAGTGTTTGGATTTTATTTACTCTTTCAGATGCTTACACTGTGGGACAATATGATATTTACATATGCAGGTTTGGTCTACTTCATTTATGTGTATAGTCTCTAGTTGCATCCACTTACCTATAAAAGCCTTGACTTTATCTTTATAGTTTAGTAATACTTCATCGTATAAAAAATACATCTTTTTACACATTCCTCAGTGGATGGACATTTAGGTTGTTTCTAAGATATACCTATTACAAATTATGCTGCTATAAACATGGCTATACATATATCACTGTGGTATCATGTTTTTAGTTCTTCTGGAAAAGTTCCCAGGATGGGCATAGCTCCGTTGAATGGGAATATTAATTCTAGTTTTTGAAGAGTCTCTACATTGATTTCCATAATGGTTGAACTGGTCTACTTCCCCACCAACAGTGGACAAGTGCTCCTTTTCCCTGCAGTCTTCTCAACATTTGTTATTGGTTGACTTTGTTAATGAAATCATTAGTATAAACTGAGGAGTCAGCTTGGAGTTGATCTTTGGAAAGGATGAATCATGAATCTCCTGATTCACAGTAAATAGTGGAATTTTCCTGAGAACCAAAGGGTAGAAGCAGGAATAGTCTCGCTTAATGTTATTTGCTTGTATAATTTTTATTTCCCAGCCTTGAAACTAATCTGAGCAGATCTCATCAGTAATGGATCTATAAGGAAGGAAACATCCAACAGAGAATAAGAAGTTTCCTTAACTTTTAAGGGTGCTACTCACGAGTATCACATTCCTTGAACCAAGAGCCCAGCAGAGTAAGGAATAAATGGTCTTAATACTTGGGAGAAGTTAAGGCTCCATTTACATGTCGAGCGCAAGAAAAAATAGCTTTGAGTTCAACTGAGCTCCAAGGGCATCTCTTCCTTTTCTCTTGTTCAGTTGTAGTGATAGTTGGACAAATGAAGCAGCCATAGTCTAAGGCTTTGCACAAACTCTTAAGAATAAGAGTAAGTCACTACACCAGCAGAGGGGTTATATTAAAGTGAAAAATCAAATCATCATAGTAACCGAAAGGGAGCTAGTAAGCTCAAGTTTTTAATCTTTTGTTTACTTAATTGTGCTCACTTTATGCCATTTTTCCAGAACCTACACATTTCATTTTCTTAGCTTCTAGGAATTTGGGTTACTTGGAGCATACCTAAGAATTCCTTCTGAGGGGCTGGGATAACTCAGTGGTCTAAGTGTGCCTGGCAAGGGCAAGGACCTGAGTTTGATCCCCAATATCACCTGGCATGCCAGCCTGAGATAGGGCATGGTGGCACATGCCTGCAATCCCAGTGCTGGCGAGGCTGAGACAGGAAGATCACTAGGTGTCTGAGCTGCATAGCAAGACTGTATCCATTAAATAATAATTTAAAAAATTCAGAAGATTTACAAAAAGAATCCCTTCTGAGAAACGGTTTTTGGCTACATGCTGCACTCAAAGGTCCGCTCCTCTCACAAGAGTTAGGTATATCAATGTCACTGACATAAGTTCAAGTACACAGGCCTGGGCCCACACCAGGACATCTCTGGAGGGTCAACGCTTCTCACATGATCAATTAAGGCCTGCATCAAGGCTGAACAGTGCAGTGTTTTCTAAAAATGATTGCCACAATGTCCCTGCCTCGTTTGCTTTATGGCTTTCCATCACTCCCACCAAATGATAGGGCCTATATTTCTCCATCTTAGACCTGGGCACTCACGTGATACTTTTAATCAATGCAATTTGATGCAAGAGACATTCTGCCAGTTGTGGGCACAGTCCTTGTCTTTGTCGGCTCAGATTTCCATAACAAAAATATCACAGACCAGATGAGTTAAAGAACAGAAGTTTATGTCTCACATTTCTGCAGATAGGGAATTCCAAGGTCAAGGTTCTGACAAGGGAGATTTCACCCTAGAATCTCTCCTCTTGGCTTATAGGCAGACATCGTCTCAATGGGAAGCTACATAATCTCTTTGGTGCATTGGCTCAAGGAAAAATAGTGTAAGCTCTCTGGTGTCTCTTCTATAAAAGCATTAATTACAGGGCACCAATAATTTACTATGACCTCAGTTACTCCTAAATAACCCCCAAAGCCCTATCTCCACACTATCACATTGAGCATCAGGGCTTCATCATATGAATTTTGAGATGCAACCATCGTTCAGTCTTTGACAATACTTAAAACTTGTCAAGTGTTCCACTGCTTCTTTCCTCTTGCCTTATTTCCTTGGATGTCCATTTTCAGAAAGCAGCAGGAATACTGTGAGAAAGGAAAGCCAAGTGGCAGAACCATGCATGAGTGTTCTTGTTGATAGTCTCAGTTTAGCTTGAAACTGACAGTGACAATCAACTGCTATTTTTAAAAAATTATTATTATTATTTTACAATAATTAATACACTGCATAATTTTGTGTTTGTCGTATTCAGAGTACAAGAGGCAGACATGATTTCCTGTCTAAACACCATTAGTACAGATCTTTCTTTCATTGCCCAAAGAAAAAGTAGCTGTATATATAGTCTGATAGTCCATAACAGTAGTGGGTTATCAGCTCATCTGGCATTATCAGAAGCTGTTGACTTGAGACTTTTGCAACTCAGCATATTAATGTGGCATTCATTTTTATACCTCATAGTTAGACTTTTCTGCTGGATGGTTAAGACCAAGATGAAGCAAGACCTATGTCACAATAAATACGTAACTTTCTTATCTAACAAGGTCAGTCAGGTCCCCTCAGGATTTACTCTGAAACCATGTAGTACGGTTTGCTGAACTTTTATCAGTGTCTGTCATCTGGATGAATCACAGTCATTGCTTGACTATTTTGCTCAGTGTGGAAGCCTGAGAGAATGTTTTCTCTCTAGGTGACTCTCTTTAGGCACATTATGTATCATACTCAAACCATGCTTGGAATGCCTATCATTCTGGTATTCTAAGAAAGAAAGAAAGAAAGAAAAAGAGAATATGTGACATGGAAAAAAGAAGGCCATAGAAGTGTGACAATTAACTTCTTGCTGTGTGAAGAAACCATCTGGAGCAGTGGTGGCGAAACCTGGCACCCATGTTAGATCTTTTTCCTTTGCAGCAAAAGATGTTACTGCATGAGTTGTTTTTATAAACTAAAATCTTATTGTTCAGCTTTCATTGCAGTGTTGGTACTTTGTGATGATTAAGTGGGCTTTGGGTTACAGTGTGAGCACCATCTCTAAAAGCTTTGTCATCACTGATCTGAGATATATGGCCCAGTAAAGCCTTCGAATGTCTCCTACCTGAGGTGTATTTGATTAAAATCTCATGAAATATAACTAAAAATGCAAGGCAAGTCAATCAACAGAACCATTAGAGAGAATGCTTCTCTAAAGCCAGGTCAGAGAATGTTATATCCCTATCACAAAATTTCTCAGGGGTATCTACAATGGACATTCGATGTATAAAGTGCATTTGTTTTTCTTCAAGAATTGTGCTCAAGGGACAACCCTAATATCTCATTAGATAACAAGGACTATTTTTAATGCTTCTTCAACTGCTTATTGGCTACACTACAGCTGAATGAAGTTTTAATTTGTCTTCCAGCAAGATAGATTTAAGATTTATGTTTACATTTGGAGGGTCTGGCTGAAGGGATGGTCCCTTTTCTCTCTATAGCTCCTAACAGAAAATGTCACAGACAACTATGTTTCACCTCTTGTCTCTTTAAAACTGGAGCATTGTCACTTCTTGCTACTTTAATTAGTATAAAACATTCTCACGGCCAAGTCCAAAGTCAGAGAGGCCTGGAAGATGTCATTACCTGTAAGAGGAGATGCTGAAAAGCTCATGAAGAAAGAAATGAATGTGTGATTTTATGAAGGGCTGGACCAATGATTTAGGAACAATATTCCAGTCTTACACAGTCTTTTCTTGAGATCACCATTACCTACTTTTCTGCCCATCCATAAAACATACCCATGATCCATAACTCAGAACTGCAACAGGTCCATGTACCTTTATATTGATACTTATATCTTTTCATTCAGTACATAGGAGAACACCTCCTCTTGGACATAGAGGAATCTTTATTTCTCTACTTACCATATATACAGATTAGAGACCCAAAGAGAAGACCTCACTATCTCTTTAAAGAATATTTCTTTAATCTTGCCTGGCAATACATTTGGCAATGCAATATTTAAAAACCTTTGTTGAATTTTTAGCAATTTACTCACAACTAAAAATATATGTCTCCAAACTATACATAAAATCTACTGTGAGGCATATCTTTGTTTCTCTAGGTTGAAAAACAAACTCTTCGAGCATAGCAGGCTTCCCTGGAACTTAGTTTTTTGTTCACTGAACTCATTCACTAGGCATCAAACCTCATCCTTCTAAAGATAGTCATTAGGGGCATATCCTCGGTGTGATAAGCAGTGGTTTTTGTTTTCCAACCCTAAGTTTCCATTGAACATTTTTCAGTTCTATTCATAAGCAAACCATGTTCTTTTTCTTATTTTTTTCTTTTTCTTTTCTTTTTTTATTTTTTAGGGAAGGGTCTACAGGGTATTCAGGCTCTCACTACTAGATTGGATTCATAGTGATCTGCCTGTTCACAGCCTCCCTATAACTGGGGTAACAGGCCATGCCCAGTTTCCATTGTTGTCTCAGTTGTACCCTAGGGGTGGGACTGGCACAGCAGGCCCAGGGATCAACCCGTAGCCTGCTTGCAGGTGCTTTAATCTGCTGAGCTATTTGGCCAGCCCTAACAAAGTTTCTTTTCTTTTCTTTCTTTCTTTCTTTCTTTCTTTCTTTTTTCTTTTTTTTTTGAAAACAAACCATCTTCTGAGCACATTTTTTATGTAGTGTCTTAGTAATTACAGTGGGTAACAATGAGTCCATGCTACATTTCTGTGCCACCCCACTCCTTTGCTGGAATAGAAATGGTCTATGCACCACCATGCCACAGAAATGAAACAAGGAAGCAAAGAAGAAATGAGGGAAACCAGGGAAGTCAGCAAGGAAGGAAGAGTCAGAAGGACATCCTAAAGAAGAGAGCAAACCGTTTTCCATATCAACCTGCCGCCATCCCAGGAAATTGACCAGGAACGGGGAACTTGATATTGCCAGTAAAAGGCAAGAGGAAAATTACCAGCCACACCAACTACAGCAGCAGAATGGCTGCTCTGCCAACAGCAGAAGCCACGGTATTTACAAACCTTCAACCTAGTCTGAACAGCTAGCAGATATAAAAATAACTTCTGGGCTCCAAAAGCAACTCACTTTGGAGAACCTCTACCATCCCAGATCTGAAGCTACTGGAGTAGGGTTAGGGGCTGGAAGCCAAAGTCTTTGACTCTGTCAGAAAGTGTGAGCCAGTGCATACCTCAATAGATGGAAGACAACCACCTCTGCACCCTTAGCTTCAGAATCGGTGGTCATCATAGCTACCAGCAGTCCTAACTGAATCTGCAAGTCGGTGTAAAACATATCTTTTCTGCAGCTCAGGGTTCAGATCAAATAATATCTTATTTAATTTTTTAATTATGATGTGACTACATAGAAAAGCATATGGTTGTGAGCATTCTATGAAAACAAAATGAATGATATGCAAACAGTAATGTTAGCTAAATATTTCACTAATAGATACGGAGTATACTAGTGTCTGACCAATATAAATACATCAGATGGTAACGATCATAACCTTCGGAGCAATGACACCATTCTTGGTCAAATTCCCAAAGTGGCGAATGGTTTCAGGCCAAATTACTGACAGCGGCACATAGCCTCCTGTTAGAGACATTCTCTACGGTAAGGCAAAGAATTCGTTCATGCCACCCAGCTGAAGATAACACTACTTAGAGAAAGAAATGCAATGTGGCCTAAGAATTTAATTTCTTGAGTTTTCCAAGAAAGATTATTAATTAGGCCTCATGAGCTACTGGTTTATAGAACAATACCACATTTTATTTTCATTACCCACTGGACTATAATTCTGAATTTGTAGCAATTCACCTCTTTGATGAAAATACTTGTACCAATAGTGTTTAGAAAAGTTACTATGTCTGCATCTTGTACTCAGAATAACTATTATGAAGGCAACAATGTGTATTGTATTAATTATTGTGGCTGTCCTACTAATGCGTTGTGAAGTTGTCTCATTTGTCTTTCTTTCTTTCTTTCTTTCTTTCTTTCTTTCTTTCTTTCTTTCTTTCTTTCTTTCTTTCTTTCTTTTTGTGGGACCGGGATTCAAACTCACGACCTTGCACTTGCCAGTCAGGCACTTGTGCCATGGAGCTATCTCTCCGGCCCCAAGCAGATATATATTTTAATAGGAGCCTTTTGTTACTTTTTAATTAAAAGGATTATCACATAAGTTAGAATTTTAGAAATGTCTTGGATTTTATCCTGTTCCTTACATGCAGTATATTGCTGGGTCCTGCCGGTTCTATTTTTGTGTATTTTGTTCTGAATCTATCTGTTTACTCTGATGTTTCTTCCTCTAGTATCTTTCCTATTCCCTGCTGCTGACCAGAGCTCCTCTCTTATTGGGCATTGCTTCTCTCACTTCCAATGCAATTTTGGATGAAAATCACAATACCGTGTGCAGAGACTATCTCTCCCTGGAGCATAGTTGAATGACACAAAGACCAGTAGTTTATCAGCTAGCCATTGTAGCACAAAAATTATGAACAGGTTTGCTTGTCGTGTAAGTAAACATTCAACCCAAATGCAAATAATCAAAGTGGTGCAATTCAAAAGATATGCTCATTAAAAATGAGTAAGTGTTTAAGTCCAATGACATGACATCCTATAAAAAGTGAAAGAGGAAAGACCGTGAAGATCAGAGGCTATCAAAGATCTGGGGAGAAGGAAGGTGACTATCTGGAAACTAGGATTTTTTTCAAGACAGGACAACTATATAATTTCGCATTTATCTAATGTCAAACTTGGACATATATAAATATCAGGAACTCTGAGTGAAGATGTGCCAATGTGGGTTCATTAATTACAAAAAAGTGCCACTGTACTAGAGCACATTGGTGATAGTAGAGGTTATTATTGGAGCATAGACTATATGGAAAATTCCAGTCAATTTTGACATAAACTATAAAGGAAAATTGTGATGACATATGAGGAAATTTCAGGTCATAATTCAGAATTGTGATGTCAGGGTCACAATGTGATATTGCAATATCATAAAATTGATGGTGGTATAAGGAGAGCAATGTGATGTAATAATCGGGGGGTTGTGGGTAGATCACAATCCAAGGTGGCTGAATGATAAATGCCATAGGATAAGGAGTATGAAAGTGACAATGTTCTGGTATGTCTTAGGTGCTCTTAGGAAAATAACATTACAAATAGGTTATTTTCAGAGGGAAGAAACACCCATAAAAACAAAATTTATTGAAACAGGGAAGAAACATGTCCCTTTCAAGATGATAAAGCATATTTAAATCACAAGATTCACTGTAGCATTGTGTTTAGCTATCAAGCTAACTATTCTGGGATGTACAGATAAGCAAAGGAGAAAGACAAGTAAGCTAAATAGATAAGAAAATAAAATAAATATATAGGAAGAGAAGTGTAAAAATGAAGAGATCATTAAGAACACTGAAGTCTCAGATTTCTATTATCCCCTAAAAGCTCTTATGAAACTCTTACTTTTCATGCTTTGGTTAGAAGAGTCAACAATTTCTCCTATTTGTTTAAGCTGATTTTATTTAGAGCTCTTTCCTTTGTAACCAGCCTTCTGAGTATCGTATACCACAACCCAGCCTGATTCACATTATTGCCTTTTACCGGTGCTCTATTTATATGCCCATCCTCCCTGAAAGCTGCTGCTAGCTACGATGGTCTTGTAAAAGTGAAAGACCCAATCTTTGAAATAAGTGTTTGGATGTGGTCCCTTCTTGGGCCCTTTTTGCTCAGACTTCTGGCTGCCTCTGAAGTCTCAGCTCCAGCCATGAGAATGTGGCCCCCAACCCCACCACCACATGGTATCTTCTCCTGATCTTTAGGCATCGGGCAGTCTGGGAAGCTTTTATTTCTATGCTTCCCTGCTCTGCTCTGCCTTCCCACTTGGTCTAATATCACTTGCACCTATCCCTTCAAGAGGCCTAAGCTACTTTCCTGATCTAGGCTGAAAGTCCTCTGGGTAAGTGCTTTGCCATCACACCTTTAGTTGCTACATGTCGAGCACCTTTACACTGTTTATCCCTGAAGTTCAATCAAAGAAGGTGCAAATTTCCCTGACTTGACTCCAAATCACAGGCTCCTTTCCCACCATTACTCAATTTAGTGCCTGGGACAAAGAAGATGCCCACTGGGATTTGCTGAATTAAGAATGAATTTTAAATAAGTTCTTTCTACTTCCTGGTTTTTATCTTCTGTTTTGCTCATTATTTATACTTTGTATTACACTAAAGAAATAAGGTGGTATTTGAAGTTGTGTGTTTGACTTATTTTCCTTAAGATTATGGTCTCTAGGTACATCCATTGACCTAGAAATGTCTAGAATTTACCTTTCTTTATGTCAGATCAGTATTTCAACATATAAATACATTTTCTTTACCCATCCTTCTATCCATGGGCCTATAGGCCTATGGGCCTCTTCCCAAGATTTACCTGTTATAAATTGCATGGCTATAACCATGGATTTGCATGCAACACTGTGTGATATGATAGCTTTAACTCTTTCCCAAAGATACTGTGGAAGAAGAACAGCTGGGTAAAAAAAAATGGGAGAAGAAAAGAAAGAAAATATATTTAAAGGAAAAAATAAAGACAAATATTAAAATAGGCTTTGGTTAAAGGGTTGGAGGTAGGAGGAGAAAGGGATTAAAAAGATAATATGTGTTATATACATGTACAAATTCCCCATGATAAATGTATTGATTGTGTACTACAAATTTCTACTAATAAGAAGAATAAATTTAAAACACAATTAACATTTTTCAGTTATGAAATTGTCTGTTTCTTTATATAATGCTCAACTTTGACAAAGACCTTTCACTCACTGGTAATCTTAAAAGATGCAGTAGTTCCATGGCAACTTAATGGCAATTATCAAATTTTAAAAATGTATAACATAGATAAGCTAACAATCCCATATCTATAAAAGTTACACTTAAAAATTTGTATTAAAAATATATATACAAAGAAAGATTCAACAACAGCTTTGCTACAGTAGGCGCTAATGAATATAACTGAATGTCAAACAACATGAAAAAATATATGGAATAAAATGTAGGTATTTAAAAATCACAAGGTACAAATTATTAGTGGCATAGAAAGATGCTCATGGCACATTTTTAAAAACCATAAAAGCATTTCACAAAAATTATAGGAATGATATAGTAGTTTCTTAAATTTCTATGTAGATAGATAAAATAAATACTCAGACTCAGAGGGATATTCATCAAAATGTTATCCTTCATTACTTTTGGAAGATGAAATTATTTTAAATGTTCCAGTGTTTCTTCAGTGAGAATACATGAGAGAATGTAAAATATTTCCTCATAAAATTGCCACCACCATATGGAAAGCCTTCGGAAGTCCTTGCACCACATGAAAGCTTTTATGTATTGCCATTTGAAGACTACGTAGTTGCCCTTATGGACTGGAGTGAAATTGTACTTACAAAATTTTCTCTTGGGTTTCAAAGGAGGCTACGTCTGAGATTTAACCAAGCTATTAAGTTAAGGAAGAGAGAAGCAAGGCGCATCAGAGGCCCATATTCTTGTGGAAAATATTAGGCCTCTGGTTGCATCATCTAAGAACTTCAAATGTCCTCTGCTTCATTTCATAGGTAGTCAGCATAGCTTTGGATCTCACAAAACATATTCGAGTTCAGCTCTCTACCTTGAAAGCTGAATGGATTTGTGGAAACTCCAAGGGAGGAAAGGCTCCTAAGGGTGAGTTGTAGCAATTCTACTGAAATTGCTGAGAAAACTCTAAAAGATTCAAAACCATCAAAATCTCTACAAAGCGTTAATCTGGAAACTCCAATTTCAGAGTCAGAAAAATATCAACTGATGAATTATATATTTGAAGCAACTATATCATCACCACATTTGCCTCCATTCACCTAAATTCAAGATTTTTTTCTGATTGAAGGACTCTACAGTCAGCATTGCATTTTAATCTCCCTATTAAAGGTATCATTTATGTCATGTGATGGTATTTCTCAAACATCAGCCATTAGTCAAAATTACCTCTACTTGAACACACATTTCTACTTATAGACAAAACTTGCTGCTTCTAGCCTCTGAGGTTTGAAATATTTGTGCAGAATTCATAGTTGCAGGTTTTTCTACCCACAGCTAAAAGCCAATGCAATAAATATTGTTAATCCATTTATGCAGAACCATTAAAGTAAGAGTGTTATTTCCTTGTTTAACTGGTTTATTGTGTGGTTCATTGTTCCCAGCGAAGCTGAGGGGAGGAAGTGTATGGGAAGGTGTATGTAAAAACGTTCCAAGCAATCAATTTATGCTCAAAATGAAACCACTAATCTTAAAAGGAATTTTTGGCATATTTTATTACACTTTTCAGCAGCATTTATAAAATAGCTAGATTTCAACTTTAATTAGATGCTACTTCTCTGAGCCATACTAAAACATGATTACAGGGTTTCTCTCTTAAATTATTAGAGTGTCTCATTAAACAATCAAATCCTAGTCAGACTTCTTTCAACTGCACATGTTACAACTTCAAGTTCCTATCTCTAATTAGATCTCATCATAGCATTCATAAATAGCACTTATAAAAAAGCAGCTAATTTTATCACATGTACTTGGGCTACAAGATATGCAGCATGACATTAAACTGAAATGTAGTTCAAATATTTTAAAGCACTCTTATATCCAAGGCAAGAGAAAGTGTATACATGATACATACATATATATGTATGTGTATATATTATTTATGTCTATGTAAGCACAATATTTTAAGAACTAAAGCCCCTCTGAAGCAAGACGAACAATAATGTTGCATAGAGTAAAATCATTTTAGTCTAAAGATTCGCCTATCTGTTAAGGTTAATGGCTTCTTTTCATATTTCTAGCTAGTGTTTAATGGAAAAAATAAAAGCAAAGCTCGGTGGATGGTTTGTGATCGTCCTGCTGGCCTGAATACAATCTTTTATTTTCCCTTCAGACTTAGCTCCTATGTGAACATCTCTCGCAGATAACTTAGCTCTGTGCCAATACCAGCTTCCAATGCTATCAGAACCAGAGGGAGGGGCCTGGGCCCCAGGAGTGCAGATCTATGCAGGAGGGACAGCTCTGACCAGTCAGTAGAGAAGAAAAAGCCAAGGTAAAGGCCAATCTTAACTGAGCATTTTTCTTGGGACACTCAAATCTCCCAAATGTGCCACCTCCGAGTCCCAATGTTAGTTATAATAAATAATGCTTTTACTTCTTTATACTTCTGCCAGGTTGGAGCACTTTAGTATGTGATGTATCTGAGTTAAATTTTCCTTGCCATTCTAACATGAATTTGCAAAAGTTGCTCAATATCTCTAAATGCATGAACGCTCATCTGTATAAGTGACATGTCCTACATCTCAGGGTGTTTTAAGATACACTGAGCAAAAATGTTTTCACACAATGCCTGACACAATGCAGATTTGGAATACACAACTAAGCGTCTACATTCCTTCTCCCTATAAAAGTAACTTCTGTGCCTGAGACTCCACATCTTCCCATTTCTTTGGAAACACAGTGTTAACAATGATCCCTTTTGGTTCCTGTCTCCAAACTCCATTTTCTTCTGGCTTTTGAAAAACCAACAAAAATGTATTCAACATATTCCTCCTAAGTCCTAGGTATGTTCTTCCAATGACCTTAACCCACTTCTGACCTTGCCTCAAATTATTAGTTTTTCTCCTTCCCATTGTAACATAGAGATTACAGTGGAAGGATCCATGTGTTCTTTTCACAAGAAATAGAAATACTGATATGCTGTATTTAGAATGTGTATGTATGTGGTATCTTCCGGGGAAAAAAATCATTTTTTTCATCACAGTGAAGAAGACTCATGGCTTTCAATGTGCTAAGATGTACTGATCTACTCTTGCAGCAACTTTTAACAACAACAACTTTTAACATTCCTACACTTGGCTAGGCATACATGAAGCAAACACAACTGCTCCTGTATCTGAAAGTCTAGATATTTTTATGCCGGGTTACTCAGAACCATGGAAGCCAATCATTACAAAGGAAGCAGTGAAACACCACATAAAAAGTGGAGAGTCAGTTAAATTGTAAAGTTTTTACCCAACTTGTTAACCAAGGTTTTCACTCCTTGAGGAAAACACTGCATTAAATAATTAAATGTTTGAGAAATAAAACCTCAAATATTCATACTTGTTAATCGTTAAGATAAATGGCAAGTTTTATACTTGCTAACCTTCCAGTGAAGCCTACCAGTTGGCAAGTTATGCCCATACTTACTCTTAACACTCAACCAACTTTGTAGCAACTCACTAATAAAAATTAATTAGCCTTATATCCCCACATATATTTATTTTTTTGTTTTTTTATTTTTTTTATTTTCCCCACTCATATTTAAATAAGGGAAAAGAATAGTTTTAATGCAAAGACAACTGCACCTGTAGTAGCTTCATTTGTAATAGCCTCAACTTGGAAATAATCCAAAAGTCCATTAACAGTCAAACAGCTAAACACATGACACTATATTCACACAATAGAATATTACTCAATAACAAAAGTGATTCACAAAAAAGAGTTATCAATAGTATCCCCAGAGAGAAGGATAGATGCTACATCAACGAAACAAAGCCAGAATGCTATAAAAAAGAACGTTCAGAAAACAATAGCTCCTGAAATTTAAAATTGTGATTGCCAAAGCTAATCTTTTATTTAAAAGTTATTGAACTAAGTTTTAAAATTTCCTAAGAAATTTCAAATGCTAAGATGATAAAACAAACTAGTAGCTGTGCAAGATTTATGCATCTAATTTTGAAAACCTTATGGGAAAAAGGCAGGAAAAATTACCAAGAAAAAAAGCCTTAAAAACATTTTCTATAGTTGAAGAACATGAATTTATACATTGAAAGAAACACTAAGATTGTGGGCTAGGTCGATGAAGACCCACACCAAAGCATGATGTCATGCAATTTCATTCCTAATAATAAGGAGGAGACCTTATAGTTGTAGGCAGCTAAATTAAACAGAAATATTACAGGCAGTCAGGCAGGGGTAGGTCTCAAGGGGACAACATGGAAGATAAGATAGCTTGCAAGGGTGAGATAGAGGCTCTTGCTGTGGGCCAGACCTAGAGACCAAGATCAAACAAATGCTCACCTCCCTAGTAATAAGCATCTGGGAATCATCATCACCTGAGGAAGCCAGGAAGAGTAATTAATCGAAGCACTACTGGCTTGCTACTGTATAAACGCCTATTCTACGTGCCTACCCACTTGCTATGTGACTCGCTTTCCCGATCAGTTCTGGATTTAATCAATTTTACCTGAGCAATGGTGCTTTTGCAAGCATCTCATTCAGTGGAGCATAGTTGGCCCCACCTCATGCTTACCTAAGCAAGTTCCCATGTTCTCCACTTTAGACCACCTCACGGCATGATTTTACTCTCTAAAGAGTAAAATCTTTAGATTTATCTTTAGAAGAGATAGCTTCCTGGGGACAAACGCTCAGGCCCCCCTTCTGTGACAGAAGCTTTTCTTCCCAATAAATATATTCTGCTCTTCATGCCAACTCCAATTGAGACTGAGTGTGGTGGCACATGCCTGTGATCCTAGCACTTTCAGGGGCTAAAAACAGAACAATCACTATGAGTCTGATCTATGTAGTAAGATCCTGTAGATCCTGTATCCTCTGTCCTAAATGCATCTATCTATCTGTGTGTCTGTCTGTGTGTCTGTCTGTCTGTGTGTCTGTCTGTCTGTGTGTCTGTCTGTCTGTGTGTCTGTCTGTCTGTCTGTCTGTCCGTCCGTCCGTCCGTCCATCTGTCCATCTGTCCATCCGTCTGACCATCCATCTAGCCATCTAGCCATCTAGCTAGCTATTCTATCTATCTATCTATCTATCTATCTATCTATCTATCTATCTATCTATCTATCTATCTATTTATCTATCTATCATCTATCTGTCTGTCTGTCTGTATATATCTATCTATCTTCTACTCTTAACCTCTGTTTGTTCCTAAAATTTTTTCTTCAGTTTTGGAGAACACAAACTCAACCCAGGTACCTTTCAGGTTGGGAATTTCACTCCCCCATAACATTTAGAGGTCCTTCACTGGGATCATTGGATTGAGGTATGAGTTTGCTTTTATTTCATAGAGTCTGGATTGGGACTGGTTTAGGTAACAGATTTTTATGCTTTAAATGTTGATATGTTTATCCCCATTGTTCGTAACTGTTTCTGCTTTGCCTCACACAGTTTTGTCTCATACTTCTGTTAAAATTGCTTATGCTGTGTCTCTTATATGATTTTGTTAAAATGTTGGTCAAAATGTTGTTCTCAAATCTAAGTTAAAACATGGAAATAATATAAGATAATGGTATTTCTTTTTTTTTTTTTTTTCTTATTGGCCAGCACAGCCTGCCCTGGAGGCAGGGCTGGAGTGGCACATGGTGCCAGGATCGAACCACAGCCCTCTGCACCTGCCTAAGCTTGCATAAGCAAGCACTTTTGACTACTGAGCTATCTTGCTGGCCCCATATAAGATTGTGATATTTCTTTAATTGGGCATTTTATGATTTTTTGTACTTTCATATGTTGCATATATACTGGTATTCCTTGCTTAACTTTAGACAATAGAGCTAGAGAAGGTAACATTAGAAAGACTCCCAGTAGATTTCACATAAACTTCTATATGATGGGAATTTTTAGTATAGCTCAGACTTAGAAAATAAACATGCCTATGTATGAAACACAAGACTCCTTTTGCCAACTCAATGACATTAAGTTGGAAACTGTTTTTAAAGATTTGGAGGACAGGTTTCACTGGGACAGACCGGCTCTGATTCCTCTCTACACGCTAGAAGGAATGTCAGGCCTGCTCTGTTTCAGTTTCTTTTCTTTGACCTTATTCCTAGGTGAACTCTTACTGTTCGAACTTGGTAAAGCCCTTAAAAAACAAACATTTATTAATTCCAGAGACCGAGAAAGGACACATACCCCAACCTGGGGTCAAAGGAGATAATAGGATCTATGTCCATCCAGGAGAACATATATAAAGCCATGACCTGGCTTATTGTTCTGGGAAGTTCTTCAGGAGGCTAAACCTGAGACACAGTGGAGAGAGCCAATTTCTGGGTGACACCAGAAGGAGCTATCTCCAAAAGCAGCACACTTACTGGGACCAAAACATATTCAGTATAAGGAAGCTCTCCAACCTTTTCTTCTAGGTCTAATGATTTAGGTGCATAAGAGCTAATTTGTAGACTTTTAGACCTTTACTGTAAAGTGTTAGGTAATCTTGTTCAGGCTTTTAACTATCCCTTATAGAACTTCGTCAAACACTGGTTACTCTACCAGCCAGTAAATGATCCCACAGCAGCTGCCACTGTTGCAGAAGGACAGGGGACAGATTTCCCTAGCATTTCTTTGGTGAATCCTTATTGAAGCATAAGGCTGATGGAATGTTGACCAGAGAGACATTTCTGGATTTCTTTCTGACACTGGTCCCTGGCCATGTGGACCAGTGGAAACTGAGAACACCAGAAGGGTCATGGAAGATTAAAAAAAAAGGTATTAAACCTCACATTTAAGAGATCTCTGCCAATTGACCTACAAAAATTTCTGACTAGTCTTTTCATAATTATAAACTTTAAAAGTCTGTTACATTTGAGATCCTTCTGCTAATGTTGAATAGCTGCTCACAAGATATAAAATCACCGGTATGTGAGATGCTGAGGTCTCCTGTACCCCATCTTTTTAAAAAAATTAATTAATTTATTTTTTTCTCATTTCAGAACCTTTGTTTTATTCACTCATTTTTATGGCCAGCTTAGCCCACCCCGAGGGCAGGGCTGGCACAGCATGTGCTGCCAGGGATCGAACCGCGGTCCCTGAAGCTGCCTAAGCTTTCCCAAGCAGGCACTTTAGACCACTGAGCCATCCTGCTGGGCTCCCCCATCTTTATTATATTTATGTAAAGTCATTACTGTTTCCTTGAGGAAAATCAATTTGACTGTACTCATAATTATCCTGCTGATACATGTTTCATCATTTATTTGGCTTTGTCTCCTGCAGATTTAGAGCTATTTTGCCTACCTAAGGTAAAAATTCCTGGTGTCTATTGAGGACTTTTAGATAAACCCTCTGGAGAGTATCTCTGACTATTGGTTCACAAAAATGACCCCTTCCATCTGAAGAAGCCAGAATGGTCATCGTCCATGATTCCGTCATGGCAGTTTGGGCTACTTCTTCAGACAGGAGAATGTTGTAGGTGGCTAAATTAGACAGAAATATTATAGGCAATCAGATAGGGCTAGGCCCTCAAGGTGACAGCATGGAAGACCTTGCAACTGTGAGAGAGACGGGGACTCCTGCTATGGGACAGATCTAAAGATACAAAAGTTACATGTTTTGTTATACAGGTCTTGCTTTAACTTGACCTTAACTACCGAACAGAAAAGTTTAACCATGGGGCATAAAAAGTAAACCCAGATTAGTATGCTGAGCTGTAAAATGCTCAAGTCAACAGTTAGCAACATTGCCAGTTCTGCCAATAACCCACTACTATAATGGAATATTGGACTATATATGCAACTACTTTCTGTTAGGTCAATGAGAAGAAATATTTGTACCAATAGTGTTTAGAAAAGATATTATAAAAAAAGAAAAAGAAAAGAAAAGATATTATGCCTGCATCTTGTACACGGAATAACTACTACAGAGACAAAAATGAGCATTGTATTAATTATTGTGGCTGTCGTACTACTGTGTTGTGAACCTGTCTCATTGTTATTCCTTCTTCTCTTTCTTTCTTTCTTTCTTTCTTTCTTTCTTTCTTTCTTTCTTTCTTTCTTTCTTTCTTTCTCTTTTTTTGCGGAACCAGGGATCTAACTCACAACCTTGCACTTGCCAGTCAGACACTAGTGCCCCTGAGCTATCTCCGCAGCTCCTTCTCATTATTATTTCTTATTAAAAGTGAAAAAAAAAGAAAAAAGAAAAAAATCAACCACACACACACACACAATAAGTAAAAAAATAAAGACAAAAGATCAAACAAATGCTTAACTCCCTAAAGGTAAGTAAGTATCCAGGATTATCACCTTGAGGAAGCCAGGAAGAGTCACTAATCCAACTGTGACGGGCTGACTACTGCATAAACTCCTGTTCTGGTTTTGAGCCTGCTTGCTGCATGACTCTTCCCTACTCAGTTCTGGATTTAGTCCATTTTACCTGAGTAATCGTGCTTGTAATATTGATTGACCGTAGTTTTGTCCCACGTCATGTCCACCAAACCGAATTTACATGTTCTCCACCTTAGCCCCACCTCACTGCGTGGTTTTACTCTCTAAAAGTCCTTGGAAGAGACAGCTTCCTAGGGACAATCTATTTGGGTCCCCCCTTTTTTTGACAGGAGCTTTCTTTCCCCCAATAAACATATCGTTATTAACCTCCATTTGTTCCTAAAATTCATTCTTCAGTTTTAGAGAACACAAACTTGTCCCAGGTACCTTTCAGGTTGGAAGTTTCATTTCCTCTATAGCATTATGAAGTTTCGATGAGAAAGGTTTTATTTTATTTTAATGTTATGGATTAAGCCCAAGACCTTCACACAGGGATACATCCCTGTCTCCTTTTAGTCTCTCCCTTTTGTTATCTGAGTTTTACAATTTTGAGAAAATGTATCCATAAATTGCTAAAATGTCCAATCTAGACAGAAACATGTGATCTTCCTGCCTCAGCTTCTCAGAGTGCTTAGGTTACTGGCACAGGTCATCACACACTACCTAAAGAGAGATTTATAAAATTCAGACTTATAAAAGTTGCTTTTCTCTATAGTTATGTTGGCGTGACTAAAATACAACAGCACTTTTCTAATTCTGAATAAAAATTGTACATTAAGAACCACACACCTAAATTCAGTTTCAAACAAGCAAAGAGAATTATTAGTGTACACCCAAGAAATAGTCTTCCACATACACATTCTTGGGAAGCTAGCAAGACAATTTCCATTAAAATTAGGGAGCAAACAAACAAGCAAAACAGGATATTCTTTTTTTTTTTTTTTCTTTTTTCAGAACTTTTGTTTGTTTATTCATTTTTATGGCCAGCTCAGCCTGTCCTGAGGGCAGGGCTGGCACAGCATGTGGTGCCAGGGATCGAACGAACCGCGGTCCCTGCAGCCACCTAAGCTTTCCTAAGGAGGTGCTTTAGACCACTGAGCCATCCTGCTGGGCCCCCCAGAACAGGGTATTCAGTACAAAGGAAAAACGAGAATATCTTTCATTAGGATAACAATAGAAAGAAAGCGCTTGGTAGCAGCCTACAGAATAACCAGAAAGAGTAAGTTGAAACCATGGAAAGAGCAAAAGCTATGGGAATGTGACCTAAGTGGAGTGGACAGGGAGATAGAATGCTGGAAACAAAGCATGAGTATCATATAGGCGGAGTGGTTTTATAATTCTCTGAGATGATTAAAGACTCAAAAAAAAAATACAAAGGAGACAAATATTATTTCAAAAACGTTTGATTGACACTGGGTGTGCTGGTGCTCCCCTATAATCGCCACTCTTGGAAGGCTGTAAACAGGCAGACCACTACGAGTCCAATCTAGTAGTGAGACCCTGAATACGCTGTAGACCCTTCCCTAAAAAATACCAAAAAAAAAAAAAACCCCACAGAAAACAAAAACAAAAATAAAAAACAAACAAAAAATACAAAAAAGCTTGATTAAGAAAGGAAACTACAGCAGGGGCCAGGATTTGGTTCCTGGCCCTGCCTGCCACGCCAGCCCACTCTCCAGTGTGCTGAGCCAGCAATGGAGTCCGGACAGGGTAGTT
>PVJA010014977.1:0-46344 GCA_004027025.1 Myocastor coypus
GCCCTAGGCTACACCCATAATCCCAGAAGTACTTCCACCCATAATCCCATCAGTACTAAAACCTATAATCCCAGGGATCATGGATCAAGTCTCAAACTCTAGAAGTCCCCGCCCAGTGACTCCATGAGGCTTTGGGGGGACAACTAGACATAAACCATAACAACAGGTGAGAGGAATGAGTCCGGTTTTATTTTATTTTCTTAAAGATGGGTAACATAAGCATTCTTTGAATAGTCTCAATCCACTCCTTTATCTTAAGGTCAAGTTTCTACTTCTCATTTTCTCCACTGATTTCATTATGGACTTACAGCATCCCAAAGGAATTTGGGGCCTGATGAGTCTAGAAGACAAAGAGCCTAAATTAACCAAAGGAGTCTGGACACAGGTATTCCTGGGTAATTAGGCAATCTAGGAAGCTGTATTCTTTTTTAAAGTATAGTTCTCAAATCATGCTTATTTTTGTCTCCTTTCCACCTAGTTTTATCTCTTTTATCCTATTTTTTTCGCTGTCCTCTCACACTTTGACCCTTTAGTCTTCAAGGATTTAGCGAGGATGAAGTTCTGTCTTGTAGCTACTTCTGACCAAGGAGGAGTATTGACCTCGCCTGGCCAGGGGTCAAAAACTCTCATCCTGACTGATGAAAGGAGATAAAGGAAGTCATATTTTTGTTGCTTGATGAACCATCATCCTTTTATAGCTTCAAAAAAATACAAGAACATAAGCAAATCATTGACAGTTAAGCCTCATCCTATTACCATGTTAGGTAAGCAGAATCCAAATATTAAAAGTAGAATGTTGGTGAACGGTGGCTTGAGAGAGTTATAGAAGTCACACCAAACTAGGTAGCATTTAACATAATATGGCTTGGGCTCTGCGGCTGTGGTCATTATTTGAAAACCTACAGTTCTGTCTTCTTCTGTGTTTATCTGATTCCTCCACGCCCTTCCCAGTGATACCCTTCCTGCAGGGATTGCAGTGATTCCCAGCAGGGCCTGAGTACTGCCACATGGCCTGATTTTGTGCTCTCAGGGTTCCTTCTGAGCATCTTGTCCTGTTTCCGCTCTCTGCATGACAAATGCCAACTCAGCTGGCCACCCCGGAGAAAGTGGGCTACGTTAGGCCTGGCGGCAGGGCTTCCGAGCATGCTGCATTCCAGATCCGGGCTGAGGGGCTTGCCCTTGCATCTGCTGTGGGGAAGAAGTGTGCAGATTTAATCCTGACCTTCAGTTCCTACCTGGCACTGTGGGAGTAAACAAAATGACTAGCTATTCTGCAGTGTATCAGCTCTCTCAGGAATACTGTTCAGAGCACTCTAACAATTCATGTAATGAGTTTTATAACCCAGCCCTGTACTTTCATCCCATTTATCTTGCACATACATTGTAAAAAAAACACCAAAAAAACAAAAAAACAAACAAACAAAAACACGTTAGCTAATTTAACATTGTGCCTTAGAACCTGTTTATGTCCATAATTTTTGGTTCCTTTCTCTTTGGAAAACTTATTTTCAGTATTCGAACTGATATATCTATTTTTTAAAAAACTCTTTTGTTGGTAAAGAGAATAAAAAATAGTTAAAAAAAAAAAAAAAAGAGTAGACATGTACACACTGTCACTAAACAGAATGATAGGAATTCCACAATGGTCGTTAGGCTGCATATTATTGTCTTCAAATTAGCTGTTCAGATTCCCGGATACAAGCATGCAAAATTGGTCAAAGGAAAAAAATCAAGAAGAAAAAAGAAAACATTTAAACATTAACTTCCCCTTACTATAGACCAGTAGAAATGAGCAGTGCAATTATCCAAGCGACCCTGCGCATAGACATCTCTTTTCGCCCTTTCTTTTCCCTTTTCCCTCATCCCAATTGTGTTATTCATGGGCTAAGCATTCACATTCTGTATCTGAGGCATTTTCCCTCTCCATGCTGGGGAAATCATTTCCGTCTGCCTTGCTTGTTGGCCGAGCCTCCTGCAGCATGGCCTCACCTACTGCAGCTTCCTGTGGGTCCTGCTCGGTCCCTTTAAGAAAGAGCGTCCTGAGAGATACTGCGCGAAATTCATTTATCTTTTCTTCCAATTTTTTTTTTTTTTTGAAACAGAATAAAACGGTTCTAAACAGTGACAAGCAGCAGTGCAGTGTGTGTAAATCGGGGCTATTCACTGTGAAATGAAAGACAATGAGCTGTCAGGAGCTTATTTTTAGAACAGGTAAGCCCAGCGTGCCAAATGAGAATTTACGGGCTCCAACATTTCTGGGGACATGTTATTCTCCAAAGAAAGGGTGTGCTTCTTATTTTACTAGGTAGATGATTTTGTGCTTAAATTAAGGTGGAGGTTTGAAAATGACTGTCGCATCACCTAGATGTTGAAAGTCCCAAGGTGACCTCACCTCTTGTTAGACAGGTAGTTAGATATCAGTGGCCCAAGGGACAAAGGGGAGGAGTCCAAAATGACTTGCATTTCCAGTTCAGTAAAGAAACAAAGACATCAATGGATAATCCTTTCACTCCTTTGTTTTGTGAGCAGACCTAAAGCAATTCCCCGGAGCACAATGCCACTTACAGGTTGTACATTGTGCACATGTACCTACAGAAAAAGCTGATCATGTACCTACAGAAAAAGATTATGCCCCAGCGATATCAGAAAAGGATATATTTTTTAAGCCCTCCCCCCTCCCCCGCCTTAGGTTGGGATTGGGTTTAAATTAAGAATTTATCTTTTGTAAGTTCCTTAATAATGAAAACCCCTGAAGAAACATTGACCATCTAAAAGGGTTACTAGGTGTAGCGTTCTAACAACTATTTCTAGAGAGTCTTTCTGGGTTCTTCTTGTCCAGAACAAACATGTAGACTAAGCACAGAAAGTTATAGAAAAGAAACAGGCTCCAAAGAGTGAGTGCAGGCCAACTAAAAGTAGGAAAAGAAGTTCACTCCATAGGGCAAGAACAGACCGTTGAAAGAGAGAGCCAGGTGTCCACAACGGCTGGAGTTTTTCACTTTTCTCCCTCCTCAAACTGTGTCAAGTCTAGGGAATCCTGTCAAAAACGTGCTTGAGTTCTCATGAGAAGAGCTGACGTGAGCCGATTGGCTCCAGGTTTGGAATGATTCTGTGCATGAGTCCTGGAACTCTGCAATGCGCAGGCCAGGCCTACTTGTCCAGCCAGCGGGCCATACCCTGATCTCATGCCTCAAACCCCTGCAAGACATTTTGTAATTGCATAGTTACTTCTAAGTAAATGATCAATAAGTATCAAAATCACCAGGAGTGATTACAAGTTACTCCTTTGCATAAAAAGTCATTCAAACTCACACGCAGTTGCAGGCACCTTCATGGCCCTGTCCACTTTCTCTCTGAGGGTACAACACTCTCTGTACTTTACAATAAACTCTACCTATATTTCTGTATGATCATCTATGTGTCTTGGTTGAATTATTTCATTAAGGGCACAAAGAAGGGAGGAAAGAGGAGGAGAGGGGCCAGTCTCGTGCTGCATCAGGACTCATATTCCTGGTGACACTGTGATCCATGCTTCAGCTTTGGGAATAATGCGTGACTTCCTTCCAGCAATCTTGTTTTGTCTCATAGTAAGTGAAAACTATTTGCTTTTTCCTTCTTTTACTGGTTAAAATATTCTTTCCACCTTCCTACTCATACCATCATTTCCACCAATAGAAGGAAGGCTATTTCCAGGCAGAGACTGTCTTACAACTTCTTGTAACAAGGAGAACATGGTATTGATTATTGCCTATTTTGCTACGTTGTGACACATGAAATGCACTGGAGATTGTCTTGAGAAGCTATCATCCTGTTTGCATAAGTACTTAGCCTTGAGCTTCCCAGTATTTTAGCCAAAAGATAGGCCTACTGAATCGAAAACTTATTTAAAGGTAATTGGAAATCAGAATATCCATTGTCCAGTTCTATTATTTCTTTTGTTTTTCCTGTGGTAGTTTTAACACTAGAACTCAGAACCTCACATAAGCTAGAAAAGCACTGTTCCCATGAGCTACATTCAGCACCATAGCATTTTCAGTTGTTATATGAAATTATCTGTGTTTTTTAAAAAATGTATTTGGTACTGGGTCTTACTATGTAGCTCAGACTCATAGTGTTCTCATGTTTTCAGCTTCCCCTGGGCTGGGATTACAGGCATGTGCCACTACACCGAGTCTTGGAGGCCTGCCCAGTGCACAGGGTGGGGGGAGGGTCAGTATAGCATGAGGTGTGGGAGAGTTTGTGTGCTTGCCTAAGAAAGTACTTAGTCTGCTGAGTTATCTCACCAGCCCTGTAATGTGAAATTATTTATGTACTCATTAAATATACCCATAACAGAACGTTTTAAATTTTATGTGAGTTACCACTTAGACATGCATAATTACATATTTTAATTAAATTATAGATGATGATTAGTCCCTTACTCCTTTCAACACAACTGGTCCTATACATGCAATTAACCTTCATTGTTCACCTTTAGATATCCTTTAGACCAGTGGTTCTCAACCTTTCTAATGCCGTGACCCTGCAATACAGTTCCTCATGTTGCAGTGACCCCAAACCAAAATATAATTTTGGCGGCTACTTCAAAACTGTAATTTTGTTACAGTTATGATTCGGAATGTAAATACCTGCTATGCATTATGTATTCTCATTGCTACAAATCAAACATAATTTAAACATAGTGATTAATCACAGAAACAATATTTAATTATATGTTGAGAAATATTTATTACTAATTCCAATAAATAACATTTCACCATGGAATAGCATGGGTTTAAAAAGCCATGGGAAATATATATTTTCCTATGGCTTTAGGCGACCCCTGTGTTTTGGTCATTCGACCCCCGCTGGGGTTGTGACCCACAGGTTGAGAACTGCTGCTTTAGAGTGTACAATCATAGCACTGGGAATATTTCATTTGATTTTGATGTTAGAGTTACAGCAAAACTGTAAAAGTTTTACTTGTTCATCTATTCAGAAGCTGTACATTTTAGGTCACTCAGGAAAGTTAATTAAATATTCAGTTATTTTAAAATGAAATTGTTGAGGGGGGAATTATGATGAACACTTCTGCTGTAAGAGGCACTCTAAAGCTTCGGTCTAGAATACATCACGTAGGAGGAGGTGCAACAAGCAGTCTCTCACCTCCAGGCTTCTGAGTTTCTCCAGATGTCTCCTATGCTCATTTTTCCTCCTTGTAATTATATCAGTGTTTGGGAAAAGATGATCTGCTGGAGGAGGTCTAGAGTTATGGGCAGCGCGGTGACACCACTAGGGTGGAGGTACTACTGATGAGACTTAGACTCCTTCAAATGTTGCTTCATGACCTCTGGCTATGGCTTCTCACAATATCAAAATTTACATTCACTAAAATGATTAAGTTGGTAAAGAGAAAGAGAGGAGCCTTGGCAACTTGTTAGGCTACACTGGTCAATTTTTTTACAGAAAGAAATCATCAGCAAGAGGGCAGTGTAAAAATTTCCAATAACAGAAACATCAACTGAAACATGTACTTACAAATGAAATGGGCTGAGAAAATCAGGTGAGCAGTTACAGCAACTTGGGATGGCGCAAAAGTAAGAGAAGACACAGGAAAGAAGGTGAGGGCCTTGTACATTATCAGAACCATATCTTCTCTAATTCCCAGCTTGGCAGTGTGGAGAGCGATCCCTCTTCTGTGGGTGAAGGATGTGGAAATGAGCAGTGGACTTTGCCTTGAATCTCAACTCTAGACTTGTGCAAGTTAAACTAGTACTGATCAGACCCCTGTGAGCCAGACCCTAGTATAGTACCTGTACATTGGATCTCTAGGCTATAAGTCAGGTCCTTGGAGTTACTCTTTAGGCCTGCTCTGGTGAGAAGGCAGCCATAGCACATATACAATTTAGTCCACCTTTATCATGACTCCATTTCTAGACTGTCCCTGGAAATCCCCTGCTTTTGTACAGCACTCTTCACCAGGGTGGCCCTTGAGACCCCAGGATTCTGAGCCACTCTTACACTAAGCTTGCCCTATGTGGCCTGAGGTCAGCACCCTTGGATCCTGCCTCCAGGCTGCCCTCTGTGGATAAAGGCTCTAGGCTGTCTAGTGCTAAGGCAGGCAGTGAGACCACAGGCTCCAGGCTGATGCCAGGCTCCAGACTACCCCAGAGTTGATCCACACAACATCAGGATCACCCCAATGCTAAGACCACACCTCCTGTCTCAGTCCACACTTGCCTTCCCAGTACCAGGAGAGTCCCAGTGGTTCTAACCTCTAGGCTGGCTCCTATGGCCCCATACCCTGTTGATCTGAAGTTCAGGCCTAGCATAGTAGATGCCAGTGCCAGTGTTGGTCTATTCCCTAAGACCCAGACTCTAGGATCTCCTCCATGAACTAAGATTCCAGCATATCTTCTGAATTCCTAAGAACTAGGCTAGCTTTCATGGGCCTAATCCCATGTTAGTTCTTGGATAAAAATATCTAACTGACCTCCATGGGCCAAACTCCAGGCAAGCCCCCAAGGATAAAACCTGTCTGGTACTAGGTCAGTATCCAGGATCACAAGCTCTAACTGGCTTTGTGGATCCAGACTTCATGCCTGTCTTATCACCATGCCAGTTTTGGCTCTAGACTGATATCTATAACCTCTAGCTCCAGTGCAACCCGGGTATAGGTCTGATCCACTGGACTTAGACCAAGGGTTAAGATCTATCATTGTAGATCATACTGCCAGGCCCTCATCTGTAGACTAAGGCTGCAGGACTACACTAATAGATTGATGTTCCATGTCAGTTCCTAGAAGCCCATGACCCTAACCTACAGCCATGCATAGTGGTCCTCCTGTCTCAGCCTTCCCAGCACTGGAATTACAGGTATGCATCACCATGCCTGGACTCAGTCCCCAGCTTAGCATGCCCCAGGGATGGGGCCAGTGAGGAGTGTGGGAATGGAGATTGAACCCTGGTTCCTGCACTTGCCAAAGTGGGCACTTAGTCTGAGCTATCTTGCAGGCCCAAGACATATTTTAACAGCACTGTTAAAAAAAAAATAACAACATAATGGTAAAAACAGAAGAAGTAAATAACATGTAAGCATTTTAGTGAAGCTAGCAGTTGACTTCTAGCAGAAATCTTATACTCCAAGAGAGTAGGACGATATATTTAATATACTATAAGAAAGAAACTGCTAAGCAAGCACACTATCTGTTAACTATATAGCTAACTACAAAATCTAGTGTTCAGACAGCAAGAAAAAATAGACTTTCTCAGCTAAAAAGCCGAGCAAGTTCATCGCTATCAGACTTGTTCTATAAGAAAGGCTCCACAGAAGGAGTTCTAGGATGCTGACTAGTAACATGAAAACATATGAAAGTAGAAGCTCACTAGCATGAGTAAGCATACAGACAAATTCAAAACACCCCAGTACTATAATTACAGTGTGTTGATGCTTTGTGTCTCTGATACAAAGGCTGAAAGATTCAACTTTTCTAATTCTTTAAAAATGCAATTGGTGCATCTTTGCAGTAATAATGATTACATTCATCATTAGGGAGTTAGTACTGGTACACAACAGATCTTAATTGTTTTTTGCCTCCCCCCTCATTTCCCATTTTTGTTTCTCTTTTCATTTGCAAAGTATTTACCTTTTCTATTTTTGACTATTGTTTATTATGCTCTTTATTTATAATTTGTGTTTTTCATATAAAACATAGGAAGCTCTTCTAGAGCTCATCGTGGTCCAGGAAAATCTATTTTTAAAAAATATAAAGATAATGCTGCCTGAGCCAGAGGGAAGTGTCATGTGGGCCTACCCCTGTTCAGTTTGGCCTTCAGAGAGTGACGAAGTTGAGTCTTTCCAGAGAAAGGGACTCTAAGGAGAAGCATCTGCTGTCTATCAAGGTGAAAAGATGTAAGGATTTACGCATCATGAGTAAGGGCTAATGGGTCTGCTGAAAACTGGGTTCCTGAGAGCCTCCAGTAGCATCTCCCATAACATGGCATCTGACCAAGCACTTAACTGCATTAGGAATAATTAAGTGAATTAAGGAAAACAATGCATTCATCGTTACTTGTTGATCATGATACATTTCCTATCAGTTGGGAGCAGCTGGCTTTGTTGACAGACATGCTGTAGCTAGGTTCCAGCTGGGATATAACATCTTGGGAAGTACAATATATCAGCTGGTAAAACTGCTTTCCTGGGCCAGTTGATGGGGCAGGACTAAAAAGTATGCTGTGTGCTTTAATTAAAAAAAAATTACAGTAAAAGACACATTGCCATTAATCCTCTTTAAAATACCCTTCAAACATTCATCCCGTTGTTCTGTCTACTTTCCTAAGCAGATTTGGAAGTTCTTTTTTATGATTGTCTTCAGTTACACTGTTCTGGCTGCCTGCATGTCCTGAACTGATTCAGAGCTTTTACCTTGCACAGTTATCTGGACTTTGGGGCAGAGACAGAAGTCACATAGGACCAGATCTTGTGACTAAGGTGGATAAGGACCTTATATGCCTGCTTTCCCACTGAAGAGCAGCAGAAAGCAGCATTTGCCATATTTTTAAAAATCTCTTCTCATGATAGGAAAGCTGTGCCATCCTCAACCCAGGACACACTGAGCCGGTGATTGAGACTGGGTGTAGTGGCATGTGCCTGCAATCCCAGCTCTAGGGAGGCTGTGAGCAGGCAGATCACTACAAGTGTGATCTAGTAGTAAGACCCTGAATACCCTGTAGATCCTTCCCTAAAATAAAATTAAAAAAAAAAGAAAAAAAAAGAAAAAGAACTTTTGTAACTCTTCAGAAAGTGACAAAAACCAAGGAAATGAGGGGGAGTATTTTAACAGGGATTAATATGAGTTTTACTGTAAGAAAATTTTAAAATTTACATATTTGCCATATTTTTTGATCACCCTTTGGTGGTTTTCATGGATAGAAGGCATATATCTTAGAATCAAGAAATATAATCAGCAATACGTAAAGACTAGGAATTTTATTTCAATTCTTATGACTGTGGGTGATATGAGCAAGAGTTAAATGTACAAGGGATGAATTTATCTGCTAGGAAACAAGACAATGGCTCCAATGAATTGGAAACTATGACTATTCACCCCATATTTCTGAATCAGAGAACTTTTGGTGATGACTGTGGTAGCTGATTATGAGTAGCATGATAGAAATAGGGTGTTCCTGTAGTATTTGGAGTATGTTGGGGAGTACTCTTTTCTGCTGTAACCACAGGTTACATGCAGTGACACCCTGTCAGGAACAGAAGATTACTGCAAGTCCACACAGGTAGGAGGCCCGAGGAATTATGTGCCATGGGAATAAATATTCGTGTGACTTTGCCAGGCAAAAACCTCTGAGCAGCAAATGGACTATAGAAAAATAAATAAAGCTTTAGCCATGGCCTAATGACATTAGAGTGAAAATAACTGGATTTTCTTCTTAGCTGTATTTCTTCTTGCCGTGAAATGTACATACGGCATCCCTTGGTATCTGCCCTCTCACTCTGAATGCCGAGCCTGATAGATTTGGGTTAGATTCACACTTGTGTGTCTGTTACTTTCTTTTTATTTCTTCTTTTTCAGCACCATAGGAACAATTGAAATTTGGTTCATTGGTCCCTGGGGGTTGAGATGAGACTGTAACGGAACTTACAGGGGTTAATGTCATTCAGAAGCCTGAAGTGAGCTGTTCCTGAGCCTATGTCATCTTCTGGGACAAGGTTCAATGTATTATTATTATTTTTTTAACTATATAACTGTACTTGCATTTTGTCAGATGGGAAATTTTGGAAGAAATTGGGAGAAGAATAATACAGCAAAATTGAGCAGACAAAAAGGTGAACTGAGATAGACAATTCTTTTCCTGGCTTCCTAACCTTCAAACCTCCTTGTAGTCTGGAGGAAATTTTCCACTGTGTGTGTGAACTTCCATGGGAGGCAGTCTTATCTTCTGCTAAAGAAAGTGAAGAAGATACTCCCTCTCTGGCCCCTTTAGCAGCTATGGTATGAGCAGGTGGCCTAGGCTTGGTCAATCAGGCGTTCAGCAGGGTCTGGAAGTGTGTGGTTCATTAGCAATGGCGGCAGCAACTCATGCAGTGACACCCTGTCAGGAAATAGCTTTGGTCCTGGCACGTGTGATTCATCTCTGCTGCTTCCTTTTCTTTTTCTCACTGGGCTCTATTGTTAGCGTTCTGTAACAATCCTCCAATAAGTTCCTTTTTTGCTTAACTCCCAGGTGTAATTCTTGTTGCCCAAAACACCGACTGCTCATATATATTTACTTCATTTTCAACTAAGAATTTGGGTCACTGAAACATTACATTACCAGGCCAAGAGCCACACGTTAAATACCAGAGATGAAACCTGATCCGCTGTCTGATGCCACCCTCTGTATTCTGAGCCGCTGCTCTGCCAAATACCATCAACCTAAAAAGAGAAGAACGTTGCAAAGAGTAGCTTTCCTATGGTTTTTAGAGAATTATTTCTCAGTTTAAGGACACAAGGAATTGATGAGGTAGCCTGTCACCAGCCGATGAGGCTACTGCTGGGAAAACCCAAGTCATCCCCAAGAACAGGCAGATGCCTGTGCGGCCGCTTTCCACAGATGCCTTGCCGACGTCTTTGGCTTGCTTGTAATAGGTCTGAGGTTATTTTCCAGAAGAGTTGGGACTGGGCGGTGCTTCTTGCCATTTCCCTGCTTGCCAGTAACCTGCTCTTCCCACAGTTCCTGTTTTTTTCTTCTCTTTCTTTAAAATCAACTTCCTGTGTTGATTTCCACCATAGACTTTTCCTTCTCTGGAGGAATATTAGATAATTATTCCCTCCAAAAAATAAAAGGCAGTTCTTTCAAGAGGTACTTTTTCCTATGAAAAGGACTAGAAAAATGTTTATCTGGGTCATGGTAGAGCCTGACCTTCTAGCTTCCTGAGATGACGTCACGTAATTACCCCTGGGCAGTAGCTGGTTCACCATTGGACCTCTCGTCCTCGCAGCTATCTAGCTCACATTTCTCTGTCCTTAATTTCAGCCCAATATTTTCTTTCTATTAATTCAGTAATGACTCTGACTGTTTACTCTGGGAATGCCTTCCAATGACAATCACATCTCTTGGTTGTTGTCAGCTGAGCTGGGGCATTTTACAATCATTTAATCATTTCTTTTTGTATGTCAGCCCCTTTGCCCTGAGTCAGGTGCATTTTATCCTCTCACCTTCAATTTTAGCGCAGCTAGAAATATGATTAGAATATAGATTTCTGCTGCTCCTGGCAAGAATTCTACAACTGGCTGAGAAGAGAAGCTTCTTTTTTTTTTCTTTTTAAGGAGATCCAAGTTCTTATCTACTGCGTTTCATTATCCCCGCACCGATATTCTGCTTTAAAATCCCTTTTACACGAAGTTAACTTCTGATAATGGGAAGTTAATTGCAAGCCTTTGACACACCATTTGGATGGAGTTTATTTTTATGCTACTCTTTTCCTGAGGCTGTAAATCTCGAATGATAAAGCAGAACCAGTTTTCAGTTATCGTATTGTACTTACTCCAGGCAATGTTATTTATCTTAAAACTGGCTGTGGAATGCTTTAGATGTACCTTCCATGGTTTATTGTTCTTTTAATAACTATCATTCTTTTGAAAAAGGTAACTTGCTTGCCAGGGTCCTTTCTGGGAGCCTGAAATGCCAATCTGCTCTAGGATCTAATGCTAATGCTTGCAGCTGTCTTGTTAGCCAGCGGCACCCTTTGTTTTGCTTGCACACAGCCCAGAGGAGTATTTATCAAGCGCTGCACAGTTTAACTGCCTATAAAGATTAGGCCCAAGCTATTTAATTACTGGATTGCTAAAAATTGACAATTAAGATAATAGTTCTCCCTTTCCAGTGGCTGGTACAAGTGGTGCATTACTTGCTAGTTTGAATAACAGCAGACAGCTGTTATATATGACTCTTCTTAAGAGAAATTAGAAAGTAGTGAATGAAAAATAGAAGCTTACTTCATAGAGGAATCGCCTCCTACTTAACATTAGTCAGTGAAGAGCTGAATTTGGCTTTCTCAAAAACCAATGCCTGATTAGGTAAGAATTTATTCTTCCCTGGTTTGTTTTTTATCATCATATTGGAAGAAAACCAATGACTCTGTAATTAAGTGGATTGCAGATGTTTTCTCTGGACTTTTCTTGCTTAGGAAAAGCACTGAAGCTTACTGTTAGTCCTCTTCTGAGCCTTAAGAACTCAGAAGTCCTGAGAGAAAGGAGAAAGGCTTGTGACCCATTGTAACAATGCTAAACGCTATAGTTTGGAGCTGGTTTGTCTCTCAAAGGTTCATGTGCTTGAGGCTTGGTGCCCAGTGTAATAATATTGGAACATGGAGGGACCTGTAACCCATGGACCTTTGTCAGAGGAGCCTGGATTATGACTGCTTTTGTGAAGGGATTAATACTAGTCTCATAGACAGCAATTAATTTCCGTGCGAGCAGATTGTTATTCAAAGAATCTGTCTCTCCTGGATTCTTGCTACCTCTTTCATCATGGCCTCTTTCCTTGCAAAGTTTTGTTAGTCAGGAAATTAGACACCAGCATGTTTAGAGACAGAAAGCTAGACTGCCTGAAAAGCAAAAAAGATGCTATGGGTTTCCCTTTGCTTTCTTTACTATCAGCTATAGATAAAACTACATCAGCTTGTGATTTCAAATTTCATCCCCAGGGAATGTAATCCCTGAGCATGCCGATGAAGTTCCAGAGCCCATAAAGTCTGCTAGACCATGGGAGAAGGGTTGGAAAAGCCACAAAGCCACTATGTCTCAAAATAACTGAAAGGAAAACATCTAAGGAGGAAACAAAGTAGGTCAACATAACCCGTTTTCTTTGCAAGAGCACAATGACCTAAGAATAAGGAAAGAATATTCTTCAAAAGACCCAATTAATCGTAGAAATGTAGTCTGAGACTTCATCCAGTGCAGCTACTGTCGTGGCACTTGCTCAAATGTGTATTCTCTCCCTTGCTCTGAGAATCTATCACTTTGCAATAAATTTTTTTCTATACTCTGTACAATGCTGACCTGTTTATCCTGTCTTAAATGTTTCATCAAAGACACAAAGACCTGAAGTGTTTCACTGGCTCCCTGTGGTGCTGGAACCTGCTTCCTGGTGACATCTTTCTTGTGCTTTCCCTGTGTGATACCACTTTTCTTTTTTTCTCTCTCCTTTCTCTCCTCCCCTCCCTACACCTTTCTTTCTCACCCCTTCTCCTTCCTTTCTTCCTTCACTGTTTTTTGTCTTTTTGAGACAGGGCTTTACTATGCACTGACCTTGAACTCACTTTGTAGGCCAGTCTGGCCTCAAACTCACAGTGATTTTCCCGTTTCAGCCTTCCTAGTGCTAAAATTATAGGCATGCTCCACCATATCTGACCTTTGTCTTTTCCTTTCCTTTCCTTTCCTTTCCTTTCCTTTCCTTTCCTTTCCTTTCCTTTCCTTTCCTTTCCTTTCCTTTCCTTTCCTTTCCTTTCCTTTCCTTTCTTTTCCTTTCCTTTTCTTTTCTTTCCTCTCTTTTCCTTTCCTTTTCTTTTCTTTCCTCTTTCTTTCTTTCTTTCTTTCTTTCTTTCTTTCTTTCTTTCTTTCTTCTTTGTTGGTTTTTTGTGACAGCATGTTACTATGAAGTTTATTCTGGCCTTGAATTTACTGTGTACTCCAGGAGGGCCTTGAACTCATGGCACCCCTGTCTTGCCTTAGCCTCCCAAGTGTCTGATGTCATCTGTTGAGTTGTGACATAGCAACAGGCCCTCAGCAGAAACCAAGCAAATGGGGTCCCTTATCTTAAACTTTTAGCCTCTTAAATTGTGAGTTAAATAAAATTCTTTCCTTTATAAAATTACTTTGCCTCAGGTATTTTGTTAAAGGAATGTAAGATGGACTAATACACTTTGTATATTCATACTCACATTATGCTCAATGATCAGGAATAATTGCTACTATAACCACTTTTCATGCTGTCAAGGAACTTTATTACAGAATAAATGAGCAAAAATTATTTTAGGAAAAAATTCTAATTCTAAGATGTAAAAGATATAGAAATTTTGAAGTTCTACATTCTACTAATAAATTATTGGTGAAATAACTAGTCTCTGATCAATAAATATGAGTAGACCTAAGAAGGAATTGAAATGCTATTTTCCCATGGTTGCTTGTCAAGGTTTCTGTGCTTTTTTTTTTTTTTTTAAATGAGCTGACTTGGCCCAAGAAAACCATTTATGGAAAGGAAGGCCAGGAAGTGTTTTATACACCCGAGGACATGTAAGTCCTAGTTTTCTTTCTGTAGGGAAAATAACTGGATATTTTTATTTTACAAAAGTGAAGACTTCAACAGTTAATATTTTCTTCTCTTTTTGGCTTTCTTTCTGTGTAATCCTCAGGCATCTTTCAAAAACAATAGTACAGGAGTGTAAGACTACTATTAAGAATAGCTTTCTTTTAGACATTACATCTGGCTGTGGTTCTGTGATCCCATAAGAGGATTGCTGGCTCATGGGCAAGGTTTATAGAATATTTGACTAGCTTCACTGTGAGTCTGATTATATAAATAGCTTTGAAGGAGAAAGGCTTGCCATGAAGCATTATTGAAGTTTTTTTGTGAACTTATGTGGTTAGTATTTATAATGCAGTCACTGCATAAATGTTCAGTGAATGAAGCCATCAATAGGCAACCGTATTTTTATATTTGGATAGTGAAACTGCCATTGATTAGTCTTATCTCAGACCTTGAAAATGAAGGAAAGTGTTTCATATTCTTTAAATTAAACATGAGTGCTGTTTTAAAATTTATTATTTTAAGCTCACAGAAGTTATTTATTTTTTGGTCTTTTTTATTAAGGTGTGTGTGTGTGTGTGTGTGTGTGTGTGTGTGTTTGTGCAGGGTCTTGCTATGCAGCTTAGATTCATAGTGATCCTTCTGATTTCTGCTTCCCTAGTGCTGGGATTACAGGCGTGCGCCACCACCATGCTCAGAGGTACGGCCGGCAGTGCCAGGGATCAAGCCCTGGCCCCTGCTTTTCCCTAAGCAAGCCTTTAATCCTCTGAGCTATATACTGCAGGCACTTTTTTAGTCTTTTGGAGACATGGTTTAGGCTGCAGTTTAGGCTGCCCTGGACCTTAACTTTGTGCCCTTGTTGGCCTCAAACGTGAAGTGATCCTTCTGTCCCAGCCTGTGTAGTGCTTGAACATAGGTATGCATCACTACGCCTGACTTCGCTGGTAAGGGATATTAGAACACAGTGAACTTTAGGAATGAATATCCTAATTTATAGATATTAGGTCATTTATTTATATCTGTATGGCTAATTAGAAGCAGAGCTTAATTTCTATCAGATGAACATTGGTGATAGTGGAATTGGAAACAAAAATGGCAGCTTTGCTAGATGTATCCTACATCTTTTCTCTTCTATAGTGGTTGAGAATGAGCACAGTTGGTCAAGTGAAATGTGCCTTGAAAGATTTAATAACATTAATTCATATCAGGTCAGAGCAGTCAGCACTAGGAATGCAACCACAGCAACTGTTGCTTTTGCTTATTTTCCATTTATGTGATTTAGCCGCATAAGCAAAACGAAGAAAAATGGCTAGGTCAAACATAGTCGGGATGCCTTCTCCTGTTCCTTCTGGAACATTTTATGACTGTGTTACAGCCTGACGTTGGTCTCCAACTTGCCTCCTCTCTCAGTTTCCTGCATTTCTTGTTGCTTAATTAGCTTTAGAAATCAATGTCACTACCCTGGAATGCTTTCAAATCTCAGAGTCCTGCTTGCAAAGGGATAAATGTCAAAATACTAGGTAAACATACTTACACAGCTTTCACTGCTTCTCCCTCTCCGCGAGCCCTTGGTACCCTAGGGCTCACTTGGAAGGGATTAATATTCATTCCATTAACAGTAAAGAGGCCTAAAACTATCACACAGGGGGCCCTCCTGCCTTGGCTCTGTTAGTCAGGAACACACTGTAGAAAACAGCTTCATGTCATAGCAACTTTCTCTAAACCATTCAGATGAATATCTCCCTAAAGTGACTCAGTATAATATATCCATATTTGCCATTTCCATCAATTAAATAGAAATGCTCTATGTTTGTACTCCCCACTTTATCTTGGACTGTTTCCCTCCTCAGATTTCTTTTTCCTAATCCTTAGGAGTATTGTTACTGTACATATTCAGAATGGATCTAAAAAGTCGGCAGGTGGGGCTGGGGATGGAGCTCCATGCTAAAGCGTGTGACCTTCATGGGCCTGGGTTCCATGCTCAACACTGGAGAAACAAATGAGAGAGAAGAGGACAGAGTTTTTAGGACTTGTGATTCTTTCAGTGAGCCTCTACAAATTCGGTGCTGTTTTGTGGAGACTTTTTTGTTGTCTCTCAGTGGAAAACATTGTGCCTCAATTTTTTTTTCTGGAAGAACCAATTATAAAAGTATATACCACATCCATCAAAATAGCCTATGAAAGTATGTATTTTAGGCTTTAGAGTGTGGGTTTCTGTTAATATTGCTGTTCTCTCCGTCTCATTCTCTTATGTTTTTATTTTCTCTCTTTGTCTCTCTTGTGTTCCATTTTCAAGGTTGAGCTACAAGAATATTGAAAGTAGTGCAGAGAAATAGGGATTATTCTGCCATCCATTGTTCCATTTATCTATCCAACAAAAATAGACTGTCTGAGTTTTGTCTCTGTAGGCCTATTACTAGAATAATATTTTGGAGTGTGTCCCTGTGGGCCTATTGCTAGAATAGCATTTCATTTTGGAGCCATATTTGTTTTTAACTTGTCTTGTTTTGGTTGGGTTTGTTGGTTGTAAACAAGATGATTCAGTGTCTCCTTAGTCTCTGGTAGGGATGCTATGTAGCTGCTTTGGAAGAAACTGCAGAAAATAGTTTCATTTCATAGCAACCTCTCCTCAATTTCATTTGTATTAGGATGCAGTAAAATTGACCCAACGCAGTTCATCTTGTATTCTGAATGTGGGGCACATTTGTCAGACATGTCTCTCAGGCATTATTACTGCACTTGGAGAGAAGCGTGCAAAGCAAACCCAAGAAAATAAATTAGAAATAAAACCTAATGTCTTCTTCACTATTTTGTTTTATTACTAAGTTCCATGACATCAGGCTCTTTCGAGAATCCTCATTCATCTACAGAGACATAATTTTATTGACTATGCATCTATCTATCTATCTATCTATCTATCTATCTATCTATCATTTATCTATCTATAGAATATATAAAGTAAATTACAGAAATAACTTTCTTACTGTAGAAGGTCCTTAATAATCCAAATTGTTTTGTAAGTTCTATTTTCTTTTTAATATATAATTGCATATAAGTACAGAAGACAATTTCCTTTTTGAAATACTTTCTGAATCAGTTTTATTTATTTATTTATTTATTTTTTTTTGTGGGACCAGGGTTCGAACTCACGACCTTGCACTTGCCGAGCAGGCACTTGTGCCTCGGAGCTATCTCCCCAGCCCCAGTTTTTTTATTTATAAATCTTAAATTAAACTGGTTATTACGATGTTATTTTGATAGCCCTGATAAGAGTAAAGGGACATTTCAAGCAGCGGTTAGCTAAAATGTTATAACCTAACATAAAGCACATGAATAATTCTATTTTAGATAAAGCTTTACTCTCAAATTTAGAAATAGCAAAATAGGTCACATTTTTTTTTTTAAATTTCAAAAATCTTCCCAGTAAGAATCAGAGTATGCAAACCTAAATCTGCTTTGTGTCCTGAGGTATTGTCCACATGGTTTCTATGTTAATAGCCCATCTCAGCCATAGATCTTTTGTTTAACATCTGTAAGAAAGTATTGAGCAGGTTTTCCCAGCATATTACCTCTCACTGGGTTGAGTCCTCTGTCATCAATAACACTGCTGGTCTCTCTCCTGAACCAGTACTGTGGTTTGTGTAACAAATAATCTGCTCCCCACTCCCCAAGCATCATTTTGCTGGGCTGTGAACCAGCAGAGAATGGGGTTTCATTAAGTACCAACAAATAGCTCTCACATACATTTTGCTTTGCAAGCTACAAAGCAATTTCCCTTTCATTATCATATTTTCACCATTCTAAAGAGAGAGCTTAGTGGGATTAAGTATTTGACCAACTTCTAACAGGAAAGAAGAGGTGAAAAAGTTTTGGGGTTGTTTTGTTTTTAGTTTGGGATTTGTTTTTGTGCTTGCTTTTGACAAGCACAGACCCCCCCCCCCCCATAGCTCTTTTACTTTTTGATCTAACACAAAGCCTGTCTTGTTGGTGCTCATCATTTACCGAATTAAACTTAAATTGTTGGGATACAGCTGCTAGATCTGGACAAGAGAATGCAAAGCTCTACTGAGTGGGAGGAAAGGGTGGGGGTTTTAGTGTCCTGTTATGGCTCCTTATCCCTGTAAGAAACATCTGACTTCCTTAAGACACCAAAGAACTGTCCCTTTTCTGATTTTCTTGGTGGAAGTCTTCTTAGGCTTGAAAAAACATAAAGGACTCTTTGAAAAGCATTCTGAGGTCAACAGCAAGTTCTCCAGGAGACTTGCACCTTGTCAGCAGCTCGCTGAGGTGTAAGCGTGCAGGCTGTCACTGGCCTGGTGGACTTCTCCATCCTTGGGACCTGCAGAAAGCTGCAGCTCCGCCCCTAGCAGCCTGCTCCCTGGCCATTCCAAACCCTCCAGTCCACAGAGGGTTTTTGGCAGTCAACCGATGTCTGAGGAATGTAGAAACAAGGTCATTAGCTCTTCTCCAGAGAAGTCCTTCCTGTCATTCACAACAAAAGAACCTCAACTCCGTGTCCTTCTCAAACAGAAGCATGTATTATCCAAACAAATTGCCCCAGAGATGGTTTTATTTTAGACATTCAGTGGCTGACTCTGCATAGCTATTTAATACTTGTCTGAGCCCGGAGTCTTTATAAATCCTTGTCTTTTAGCTGAAAGCAGTTGTGGGGCGTGTGTGCGCAACGCTCACCATTTGCTCTTGGGTAGACATGGAGAAGTGGCTCCATGCTTCCAGAGAGGCGTCTCTTTTGTCAGGTTATTTCTTTGACATCTCCGTCATTCTGGTGCTTCCCTGATACTTCCTCTAGGACTTTAAAAATTATTTGAAGGAAAATGAAGCGTGGTTGTTTTTCTGTGTCCCACCAGCTTCCTCACCATCATATCTTTTAGTCTCTTCTTTACAAGGAGGGAAGAGAAATAATTTTTCCTTTTATGCTTGCTTTATGTTTAGTTGGACCTTTAAGAAGAATTGAAAGGCCTGATCAATGAAGTTTACTTATTGGATTTGAGGTGCAGTATTTAGATTTTGGCCCAATAAGGTGTTTTGTATTTGCTGCATATTTCAACCAGAAAGTATAAACATATGAAGCATGGATTATTGTAAAATAAGCACACTATGATCTCCATAACAATTTAACTCTGTCATAGAAATTTGACTAGCAACCCAGAAAAATGGAACTCTTTTTTCCCAATATGTTCTCTTTTATGTATCCAAGTATATACAATAACAGAAAAACATTTGAAAAACATAATGTGGATAATTTACTATGAAAAGATGAAGTGTAATATATTTTTAAATGAAAAAAAAATAAATTAATGTTTATTTTTGGAGACAGAGATGATGTAGAAATAACCTTCAAAAAATCTTTATTTTTAGTGAAAAGAAGATTCTAAACCTAAGAACCAGAAGAAATTCTAAGCTCTTCCTTTTGTAGCTACTTCTAACAAAGTTATTGAACCAAACTGAGCATAGCAAGATATTGTTGCACTTAAAAGAATTTTAATTAAGCCTTTAGTATTTTTCAGAGGGCAGCACCATAGCCAGTCATATCTACATCATGGGTTTGAAGTGAGCCTGGCTAGATATTTTATTGTCACTAAGCTGGTTTTGAACTCACTATGTAGCCTTAGGCTGGCCTTAGAATCTTAATGATCCTCCTGCTTCAGCCTCCTGAGTGCTGGGTCTACAGGTGTGTGCCACCATGCCTGGTTTAGTTAGGTCCTAACCACCAGAAGTTAATGTTTCTTTTCTCAAAACAGAAGTTAAGAACAAGTATGACCTGGAACAGAAGAGCTGATAAATTAGAAAACAAAGTTAAATAAATTATTTAACCAAGCCATGCCTTCTTCTGAGTAGTATGAAATTCACTGACAGCTCAGAGAAAGAGAACAGTAGATTAAATTATTAATATGCTACTCAGTACCAGGCACTTAAGGTAGGAATCCTGACTTATTTATTTTACTTTGCTTTCAGGGTCTTCTTTGTGTGTGTGTGTGTGTGTGTGTGTGTGTGTGTGTGTGTGCTTTGATTTTGGTACTAGAGAATAAACTCAGGACTTTTACATATGCTAGGAAGGTGCTATACTTGTTACTACCTGAGAAATTTAAGTGCTATTACCTATTCTTCCTCTTCCTGTATAGAATTCGGCTTTAAATTAGAGTTTCAGTGCAACAATTAGCTCAGTAAGCATTTATTGCATTGAGTTATACTCATCAATTTAACAGGTTTTGGGCATTGTCACTTTTAACTGCTTATTTATGATTAATGTTTTCTAAACGCATCCAATATGAACAAAATTTAAAATATAATCTAAATAGTGAGTGTATTGATCCAAGCCAATGGCTTATTTAGCCTCCAGGCCATCAGCATTAATATCACCTAGAAAGTTGTTTAAAATATAAATTCTTGGGCTCCCTCCCAGTGTAAAAGAATCAGAAATTTAGGAGGATGCAGTCCAGCTATCTATGTTTTAACAATTCTTTAATGGCTTTAATGCTAAAGTTTAATAATCACTGGCCTAATAAAAACAAGAGGCATACCAAAAGAAAATGTTCTTGGACATGTTTCTGTCTGTATAAATTTAGCTTTGAATTACAACTGGCCATTTCTCTCTACATCTGCTGTGTACACTGTGCACAAGATCACCATTCTGAAGAACTTAGTTACATTTACTAATGACAAGAAATTCAGGGCTGTAGCATAAAGGAATTTATTATCTCCTTAATTATAGAATTATCTCTGTCTAATGGTCTTCCCTACTAATTCTGATTTGGTAGATTTGTAGTAAATGCTAGTGCTTGGGTTTAAATATTTGTATCTTCCCTTCAATTCCTAGGTTGAGGTCTTAGTTCAATACCCAAGATGTTTATATTAATGAGTAGAGCCTGTGGGAGTAGAGTAGGACAGAGGGCAAAGCCCTCATAATTTGGATCAGCACTCTTGGGAAAAAGATCCTAGAGTGCTTCCTTGCCAATGAGGACATAACAGGAGGAAGCGGATTATAAACAACAAAATGGGTCCTCTTCATCAGATACTGAAGGTACTTGCTCCTTGACCTTGGGCTTTTAAACCTCCAGAATGGTGGGAGATCCATTTCTGTTGACTATAAGCTACTCTGTTGTTTAGCAGTGTGAACAGATGAAGACACTGTATCTGGTAATCTATATGTTTAGTAAGCACCCCTAGGAGAGAAAATCTGCCATGGAGGGATGTCACATTCATACAGGCGGAGTCTCAAGTGTGTAACAGCTGCTCCAGAGAGAACCTTTCAGAAATGAGAATAGTGAAAGAAGGCCCTTTTGGAGACTACTGCAAGGTGAATACAAGCTCTTTGCTTTGCAGCTGTTTTCCTGTCCTGTGGAGTGAACTCGGTCATAATCACACAGTGCACAGTATTTGCTTTAGAATTTATTATCAACAGCTATGCAAATAGCTTTCGTTGATCACTTCTTTTCCTAAAAGTACCCTGGAAATCTCATTAAGAGGGATTAATCCTGGATTCAGTTTTTGTGTTCCTACGTTAGTAAGCTTGTGGGAAACCCAATAAAAACAAACAGGAGCACAGAAGAATAAACATAATTAAGAGGTTAAAAAGAAAAATCACGGAGGAGTAGGGAATAATGCTGTTTTCAAGTAGTTCCATGTACTTCATATTTGATTCGGCTGTGGATAAATAACCCTGTGGTGAGGCACAAAGTACCACGGAGAAGGGGAGGAAAGACGAGTAAATATTGGATGGTCTGAGTTACAGATCTGATGCTGCCAGCGTGTCACGTGACCCTGTGTGATCTGAGCAGCACCTTTGCTCTGAGTCTGTTAGTTGCTTCATAAGGCTGGTGATGTTGCCAGCTGCAGAGGTGGCTAAAAGGGAGAAAAAGACAATGTTTTTAAAGTTGCTTTGAACAAAAGCTATCATGAATGAAAAAAAATATATATATACATATACATTTAGAATATGTAATGTGGCTATTAGTCCATACTGAAGATCCTGGTTATAGCTTCAAATAATTTGAAAAATAATTAATTTTGAGCAAAGTTTTAATTATGCAAATCCATTTAAATTAGAACGCTATAGACTTAGCAAACAGATTTAGGTGGATATGAGAGCTCTCCACCACTATGCCTTTTATTTAACAAATTATAAAGAACTATGTGAATGTACTTGATTGTCACAAATCAACTGGGTTTAACCTAGTCCTATTTGCAGGGAAGGGATGTGACTCACTGATTTCTTACAGGCACTGATAAACCAACAATATTTTAACTTAAAGGAATTACAAGGTGAACAGGCAGACGGACTGTAAATAGGATGACCATATCATTTGTTTTCTAAATCGGGACGCTTTCAAGACAAAGAAATAAAAAGGTGAGTACTATTAATAATTGTATGGAACAATACACAGAAACCAAGACTGCTCCTGGCAAATCAGGGCCAGTGTAACTTAGTGATAAACAGCCCCCACTCCATGGCGAATCTTACCAATGTAAAATCACGAATGAGAAGATTCAGGAGTGGGGTCTGTTGGTTCGCCCTGTAGCACTGAGCAGATTGGAGAATGCAGGACTATGGAAATCCCAGGAAGCTGTCATGCAGTGAGCTGAAGGGGGCGACTTCCGGCAGAAGGGATGCAAGCACGCTCCCCAGCTTCTCTGCAGAGAAGCATCAAACACGGGGCTGAGCTGTGTTTTTGCGGAGAGGCTACGGCACCAGATGCACCGGTGTGGCGTGTCAAGTGCAGAGATGAGTGACTGTGAAGAAAAGCTCCAGGCCAGTGTCAGGCTTACCAAATAGAGTTGCAAACAGCTCCCAGGTCTGCAAAGGCGATGCACATAAATCAAAGAGCAATCTTGCAAGTCGGCAGTGTGGGGAGGACTGGCCACTTGTCACACTCAGTGTCCTCAGCCACACTTCCACATATGGAGTGTAATTACAGTGAGTGGTGTCATCTGAGAGTGATGGTGGTGTGGATAGAACTGGATTACATACTAGCATGGCTAGGGCTAAATTTACCTTTTGCCCAGAATCATAAGGATCATAAGAAAGTCATTTAATGTTTTTTTCTCTGAGGTGTTCTTCCTCTTGATTTATATAAAGTGTCTTATTTACAGTGTCTCCCCAGCACCTTCTTATGGAGGTATATTGTAGCTGGCCTCATATGCCTGCCAGGGTAAGATGCCTAAAGATTGTAAGTGAGTTTCTAGGAGTAAGTTAATGTTGCAGTATCATATTATTACAGCGAAAAAGAAAAACCTCAGTATTCTATAAGGGAGTGTCAGGGAAATACCCATACTGGGGAAAGATTCTGTAACATTTAAAGAAGGAAGTCAAAAGTAGATCTATCATAGTATTATCGTCAGCTTGGGAGTGCTCAGCTCTGAAGTTTTGGGCCACAGGCATCACGTGGTGGCACTGTGCCCTTTTATGATGGCTAGTCTTTTATAACTGGCTTTGCAACTGAAATGTCATTGGAGTTTTGGAGGGTCCACCAGTAACTTAGTAGCACTGGTCTTTCTAATGAAATATAGCTTTTTACTGTTTCCTTGTAGAGACAGAAAAAGACCGACATAGAACTTTTTCATGTGAAAACAGAAGCATAAAATACATACTTACTTACATTTTGAGTGCTACCTATCTTAAACTATACAACTGTCATTAAAGGAAATGGTGTCAGGTGATGGTATTAGTCTTGTGAGTTTTGGAAATGTGAAGACAATTGATCTACCACTATTTTCATTGACTGTAAGTCCATTTGCATTATGTGCTATTCATTTATTATGTAAAGTTCTATGTTATCAACTTACAAAATAATCCTGGGACTCATGTCATTCACTGAGGGTTTTGATACATGAAGACATTTAAAAACAACAGTGTAGTCATGTTCGTATTTTAAACTGAATGATAGACCTAGAAGCCAGCTCATTACTATTTCCATGCTGGTGATCACCCTTGGAAGATGTACAAATCCCACAGTCATTTACAGTATAGCATTTCCTCTATATATACTCAAAGAGGGCTCAGCAATGAATTGTTTTTCTAAAAACTTTGTCAAAACTCTTTCTTATTATGGAGCAGTAGCAGTCTCTATGGCCAGATCTACTTTATGATAGTTTCCCTCTGATTTTGATAAAAGGATAGGTGAATATTCTACTGTTCTGTTCTCAGAGGATGCTATTTCCAGGAATGAAACTTTCTGAGGAATGCTTCACCAATTAAACATGCAAATATCAATAGCTTTATACTTTCCAGAATGGTAGTGATATTTTAAGCAAATAAAGTCTCAACCTGTAATGCTACCAGAAGTGCTTCCTTAAAAGTTGCTTGTGGTTAGATTATACCCTTCTGCTTAGAGGAAGCTTTTCTAAGTTTTATTTTATTCTACTTATATTCTCTCCATGTGCACAATTTTAATGATCGCGTGTTAGATTGGAGTTTCACTTTTGGATTTATCATATCAAGCACACATTCATTTTTTTTAAAAAAATAATTCCTACTGTTACGTTTTTTTACCCAGAGAATAGGAGATCGATCTTGGTTGACAAGTGCATGTCACACTAAAATGATGCAAAATTTAGACTTTCTTGAAGGATATTCCCTAGTTAGGCCACCATGATTGTAGCATCCTAAGTGATCAGGACAAATTTGAATTTTTCAGGGTGCAGAACACGGCGTTCCCTCTTTGGTAAAAATATAAATAACAGTCCACTGTTTAATGACAAAATGTGAATTTCTATAAGCCTGTCTAATTCTCCAGCTAGTGTGCTGTCTGTACACTTGAGATAAATCTTCATGGACTCTTTAGAAATGTTCAACACACAGGTTAATTTCTCACTATTGATTTTCTCCCTATGCATCTTGAATGTGTCAAGATCTCTTGCCCTACACCGAATATCTTGGATGCAGCCAATATAAAAAGAGTAAGTCTTCAAAGAAAGCTTAAAGAAATCAGTGAATAGTAAAATAGCTCTTCCTCTACTATTAGTAGGACAGTGTAACTGTACATTTTGATTAGGTTTTGAGGCAAGAACAAAATCAGGAACATTTACAAGAAGCATCATATATTAAGGTTTCTAGACATGAAGGGTATTTGGGAAACATCACCAGGGAAGTGTAGTATTCTTATATGTTGTGAGAAATTTTGAACTTAAGTTGGAGTAATAGTGTGAACCATCTTGGACAACAGAATGAGAAAGTATATTGCAGGAGATGCAATAAGACTGAAGGTCAAAAAAACCCACCAGTCCTATCAGGAGTTGGGCCTCTCTGGGCTTTTGTTGTTTATCTGAAAAGCAAAGCAAAACAAAAGGATTAGATCTTGGGAGTCTGTTGGGTTCTAATATTAAGTAGTTTATAGTTAAGGCAATATTAATAGGAAAGTCAGGTTAAAAGAAAAACAAGATAAAAATGTTCTTATATCTGAAAGAACTTTAGAAAAATAGAATGAACATGGATGTTTTCTGTAGAGATGTATCTTAAAATCTGTATATTCTTCCCCGAATTTATCATTATTTGAAAAGTAAGCAGTTCTTTTAAAGATGAAATACTCCATTTAGTTTTTGAGTCATTCTTTTCTTCTGAAATATTTCCCCATTCACAGAAAATGGCATCAGAAGCACTTTATTAATGATAATACTTCTTAAGAGCTTCCAAATAAAACAATAACATCATTAATATCAACAATATAAAAAGCAAATGTAAAAAACTCCAAATAATTAAACAAAACCACTTCTAAATTCTCAGCACTGATTAAATAGAATTGAAGCAAACAAAGACGTCTTCATATGTCATTTGGAGTGTGGGTCTACTTGGGTTTAAGACTCCCCAAAACAAGTTATATCAACTTCACTCCATTTCCTTCCTTAGTAAAAATTATGATAGGGCTTTTGAAATTCTAAAAATAATAGAAAAGTAAAAATTGATTTCCTGGGGAAGTCTCTCCCCTGAATTTCTATGGTTCTGCTGCTCCTGTGAAATTTTTCTTTGGAGTTACTTGATAGCATAGTTTTGTTTTTTGTTTTGAACTGGATTCATACAAGGGGATTGAATCAGACTCTCAACTAATTGATGGAACGTGGACTTTTATGAACAATAACTAAGTTTTCTGCTCTAAAAGGAAGATGACAACTGTCAATGAAAGAATGGGAAAGCTGGAAGGCCATTTTATTATGTAACTTAAGTCAGTAGAGTATGGCACCCTTGTTTAAAAAGAAAACAAACCAGGATGGTATGAGCACTCTAAAATCATCTGCAGCACTTTTAAGGGTTAAACCTGCTTAACTCATTCTTGGTCAGAGAATGGCACCAAAGAGGACAGCTCACCCCTTAAGTGTGGCTAGTTCTACACGTGTGGTATCCTCAGGTTGTCAGAGCAGTCATGCACTCTAATTCCACCCCCCTCCCGCCCGATTAATAGGATCCATTCATAGCTACTCACTACTGCAGGATTTGACCTGAGAAATGCTAGGATTTATTAACTCAACAGTTGTGAAAAGTCCCTAGAGAATCTTCACCCTTGGCCAGCAAGGGACTGCTAGTCTCGAGTTCTCAGAAGCAGCTGGTGAGGTTCTAAGCCAAGTTCTTCAGAAGCAGGAAGTTCTCGAGGACAACCTACTCTGATGTGGCATTTACAAATCTTTAACCCAGGCTTCCTGGATCTAGGACATGTTATTCCTGACTCCTTTGACCCAGATGCTGGCTGAGACTGAGTTCACAATCTGTAGATTGTTTTTCTTTCTTTCTTTCTTTCTTTCTTTCTTTCTTTCTTTCTTTCTTTCTTTCTTTCTTTCTTTCTTTCTCTCTTCCCCTCTTCCTTTCTTTCTTTTTTTTTCCTAGGAGCTAGCATGGTGGCTAAATTTTTCCAAAACAGTCATGTTAGTGTGTTCAAAAATCCACTGCTGGGTCTCAGATAGGGGGTCGCATCTGGCCATGAAGATCTTCTTTTCGGCTGGATTTGAATCCATGCAGCTGTTACTCACAGGATGAAATAATGTTCTGTCCTGGAGGGATTAGAAAGAAAAGACTGACGTAGTACATGATGAATAATTAAAGCTCAAAGGCTACACATTACAATATTTACTTATATGGGGTATAAACTCAGAGGATAAGTAAACCAGCTTTTGAACCAAGCAAGAATGGACTGAGTTGTCAGGGAAAACACCGTGATCTAGGATCTTTGGATACTGCATAGGGGCTCTACCCAGGTTCAGCCTGACACAAGATTCACTTATTCATTCATTCTTCTTTTATGTATTTACTACAGGGTCTGTAGGGACTCACTACATAGATCAGACTCATAGTGATTCTCCTGTTTTCAGCCTCCCCAGGGCCGGGATTCCTGCCACGCACCACCACACCCAGCCTCCATTGTTGTCTCAGCACACCCAGAGGGCAAGGCTTCCCTGAACCCTGGTCCCTGCACCTGCCTGAGCAGGTGCTTTAGTCCACTGAGCCATCCATTACTTCATTTTTGGAAAAGCAATCCATTCATTTCCCGGCCTGTGCCTTTGTTTTTAAATTTTTGAGATAAGTATCAAAGAACATTGGGGACGGGGGACTCCCACTCGGGACCCCCTCCTGTCTCTCGGACAGAAGCTTTCTTTCTCTCAATAAATCTATTCTACTCATTTAAAAAAAAAAAAAAAAAAACAAACCTTGGGGGTATTTGTTAAGTGGCTAATAGCCTAGCTATTTAGAAAGAAACATGGATATAAAACTCCTATAATTGATCCAACAGTAAACACACACACACACACACACACACACACACACACACACACACACAGAACAGTCACATTGTCCCTATTCCCACACGGAGCCTCTAATGGGAAAAAGAAATATAATAGAAATAGGAACCAAAATGTCAAGTGCTCAGCTGCTATCTTCTGAAGAGGAATTTGGAGATGGAGACAAATGACACATGGGCAGCGGTGTCAAGTCTGAAGTCAAATTTGATAGCTGGCAAGCTCTGGCCTCTTCTCAGCCTGCTTGTTGATGTCCCAGATGTTCAGTGGAACAGTTCTCCCAGCATGGTACAGTGGGGGCGGCATTCACTGAGCAGGGGGCACAGCTAGCAGGGTGGCGTCCTGTGGCACACGACGTGGCTTCCTATCTGAACAGGCTTTACTAGCATATTCCTTATTGTGACGTGGTAAACACAACAAGGATGACGGACACAACATTTTCCTTAAATAGCAGCTAGCCTTTGTCTCTATGGTATTTAGGACTTTAAAAAAAATGCCAATAGTAGGAGCAAACTTCACGAAATCACTGCTTACATTTCAGGATCAAGTTATGTTCAGTTATCTAGCTTCGGAAGTGATTAGCTGTTCTGGCTATTTTTTTTTTTTTTTTTTTTTTTCCTTAAGGGAAGAATACTAAACTTACAATGCTTTTTAGAAATAAGGCTGTCTCAATCACCCTTTGTAAACACTTCTGGGTTGTTCCTGGACTTTTAGACTCCACCAAACCAATATTTAATATCCTCTTAGGACCCGGATATTTACCTAGTGCAGTGCTACATAAAGGAAAGGAGAAATAAGGAAGGAGAAAGGCAGCGGGCTGGCAATTGCGTTGTGGTTTATTCTGAGTGTCAACAAAGAGCCTAACACAAAGGCTCCCTATTCTTTTCTGCTATCTTTAAAGGCAGAGTTGCCTGAGTTACTGTGGATTTCATGTCCTTACAGAAAAGGACTCCTGGGGTCTCCTTACCACATTTTTCATCTCCTGCTTTATTAGCCCTACCGGTTCCCTCCCCAGGGGACCTCTGCCCAGCTCTCTCCCGTCTGAAGCAGAGGCAGCCAGCTGTAGGAGAAAGGCAACCGCTCCTCCCTCCACATCTTCTCCCTGGCTAGCAGCCTCCTTCCCTCTCTCTCCTCTTTCTTCCAGCATCTCTGACACCCAGGCCCCTGCCCCACTTCCAGCAGTTTAGCTGCACGGACCTAATTTTAGATCACCTCGTCAAAGAGCATTCTTAAGCTTTAATATTCATGAAAACGCTGTGTAGTTTGCCAACTTCTAATTCACTGCGTTCCATGTCAGGTGCCTCTTTACCCCCTTTCCCAATTTCCTCTTTATTAATCCTTTTACCAATAGCTTGTGGGAATTACAGAGGCTGTTTTTCCTTCAAAAGGCACCTGTCCATAAAAGCTCAACGATGAGGGGGAAGAAGGAGTAAAACATGTCTCTATTTTCCTTTGCTTCACCAGCTTGTATACCTCAGGATGGCTGTGAAAGCCAAGTCATGTTTTCTGAACGATAAGGAAATCATTTTTCCAGAATCTCACACAGGAACATGTATTTGGACAAGTAGGGGGATACACATGGGTACATCCAGGGAAGCTGTACAACTTCAGCACTACCCTGAACCAGCCACAATAGGTTTTCTGTACGTACACTTCACATTCTCATACCAGTTAAAATTTGAGTTCCCTGTATCTACCTAGAGAAGCTTCATTGGCAGAATGAGGGGGGTGGATTTAAAGCCTCGTTCAGCAGCAAAATTGAACGAATCTTTTATTCGAAAGTTCACTAGTGACAGAGACAGATGACAGGGCATCAAACTAGAGACGATCTCGCAACAATCCGGCCACCAATGGACTGACTGTTCCCTTGTTAGAGACTCAGCTCTGCTAGCCTTGTCTTTGGAGTGTCTGGAGATGAAACTCCTGGGCTATCTTCAGCCTCTGTCAGAGCACACATGTTCTTCGCTTTTGACCTTGGGAGCTGCCAAATGATTGTCATTTTCATGCTTCTCTTCAGCCACCCTTCTAGATCACTAAAAACTACAGATGCTTTTCCTGGCTGACATTAAGTCAGTGGACTCAAAGTCATCATTCTTTGAACACAGTTTCTTATTCCACGACAGTCCTTTGCTTCTCTGCCCTTCATCTGGTCTGTCAGGACAATGGCGGCTGCTAAGAGAACACAATACGGTCTTCTTCAGAGCACTTTGGCAAGGCTGCTGCTCCATAACAACCTTAGATGTTCTTTTTTGGCTTCCAGCTAGATTGTCCACTGTGCAGTCCTGAGGGAAGGTGCAGCTAACGTTCTGGCTGTTCTCAGGGTGACAGCTACCTGGTGCTTTGCCCCTTAACTGTGTTATGGTTTGCATTTGAAATGGGCCCTGCGCACCAGAGGCTTGGTTATTATCTGATGGGCTCCGAGAAAGGTAACTGGCTCCTGAGGGCTGCTGTAACTTCATCAACTGGATTAATCAATTCATAAGATCATAACTGATTTTGGGAGGTGATGGAAACTGGGTGTGGAGCTTAGTTGAAGAGAGAGGAGCATGTAGACAGACATGAGTTTTGCTATAGCTAGGATTCTATGAGGGAAATAGTTGAACACAGGACACATCATTTATATGATTGTTTTATAACATTCACCCAAAGAGTCAAAGCAAAAGAGCCCAGGAAATCTGTTCACACACTAGGGACACAAGAAACCGGCTGAGGGCCTGGTTCCCATGGCAATGTCCTGCACGCAAGACAACGTCTCATGCAAGTCTGTTTCAAGGACCTGTGCTGGGAAGGTCCAAAGGTCACTGGTAAAATCTGGAAAGTCTGTGCCAGCCGGATGAAGGATCTGCACTGGAGTCAGAAAGCAATATTCAAAGTAAGGAGCAGAGCTCCTTGGAGAAGAACCATGGCCATCCTCAGCAAGAGAGGGGTCCTCAGCTCTTCTGATGATGAGAACAATCAAGTTCACCTCAAAAAAGCCAGCATGACAACCTGCTCCAGGAGAAGGCACAGCCCCAAATCTTCTGTGCATTTCTCCTGCTGTGCTGCTGGCAACAACCCTCAGTTGCGCCCTCCGTCCTCAGCACCAGGCTGATTCAGTTCAGCGGGGTGTTACGGGCTGACCATTAGCTAATCCACCCCAGGACTCTCTGATCCTGGTGCCCTTCTCCCGGGCTCCTCTGGCCTCTGGGTGCCTCCAGGCTGTGGCGGGTTGAGCAGCTCTCTAGCCCTGCATTCCTACACCGTGACATTCTGCTTGGTCACACGCCTGAGAGCAGTGGTACTGGCAGATTTTGGACTGAAACCTCTGAAACTTGGGCCAAAATAAGTCCTGTCTCTTCTAAGCATTTTCCTTCTTTTGTCCTAGCAATGAAACACCAGCACACACACTGCCTTCCCTAGCCACCTCCTCCCTTGATTTTCATTTTTCCTTTCGAATTTTATTTTGGTTTGTTTTTGCCTTTAAAAAATGAGAATTCACTGTACAAGAAATACATAACTTCAGATCTAGAATCTTTTTTATTTTTTATCTTTTTAAGACAGGGTTTCACTAGCTAGTTCATGCTGGTCTTTCTAACCAAGGCTGGTCTGCAACTTGAAGTGATCCTCCTGCCTCAGCCTCCCCAGGGCTGGGATTACAGGCTTGCATCACCACATACAGCCTGATCAAGAATTGCTAAGTTGACCTTCATAATCAATGCCTGGGGCTGCCCAGTCAGCCCATATTGAAAAACCTGAGTGGGACTTTTCAGGTAGCTCACTGAAAAGAGACTTCACTTCTGGTTGGCCAGGGTACATGATGACATCTGTGGGACACGCTGTGGCACTCACACCTATGCACCATGTTTTAGTAGGTTTCATATTAAAATCTGAACACTAAAAATGGGTGTGCACTGTAGAAAACATTCAAGATTATGTTATGGTGGGGATAAAAGAACCAACACCAAAGAGGAACAGATAGCAAAACAGGTGTGCGTGTGAATAAAGAGACTGTATAGGAAGATGGCTCTGAAAAAACATCAACCACAGAGCAGGAGAGATGGCATGTGCTAGGGGAGGGGCCCAGGACTTGCAGCCGTAAGGGATATGGATCGCTTGCTTTGTGAAGTTATTTAATTCTGTGAGCCCCAGCTTACTTGTTTTTTGAAACATAGGTAGTGATGTATCCCGAAGCTGTGAGGACAAAATGTCCTGGATATGTTAGTCAGCCAAATAATAGTGACCATTTTGCCCTTACTTGGTTTTAGTCAGAAAATATCCTCAGTTTTAAAAATCAAACTTCCCTAACTCTCTGGTCTGAGACCAGCTATTCATCACCATGATGTATTTTCCAAGTTTGGCAAAATAAAATTTAAAGAACGTAGTTATGACTCCACTAGTTATTCAAACAACAGTATCTTCCATTTTAAGAAAAGAGACACACAAAAAAGATAGCCTTTGGTTAAGAAATCAGCTCTTCGGAGTAGCTGGCAGCATTTGTCTCCACTGTGTGGGCCTGGGCTTCTCTCTGACTATCCTCCCGCTCAGTGGAACAAAGACCGTTTGGGCAGTCTTTCCACCTACTGGAATGCAACATTATCGAGGCTAATTGAGTTTAATAGGTATTTGTAAAGCACTATTTATTTACTTATGTTGGAGTCTGTACCAGGGAAGAGGCAGAATAAGACAACCTGAGATGCACCTTCTGACCCAGAAAATGGCAGGAATAATAAATAAGCAGAACTGTTTGAAGTAGAAAAAGATTGTAGATGAGGTGAGCAGGGAAAATTAGGTTATTTTCAAACACAGCAAAGAATGGGTGAAAAGAGAGAGGAATTAGCGTTTGCTCTTGCAGCTTGGGCCTGACAGACACCCTGTGATCCTCAGATGCTGTCAGTGAACTCAGTGCCCGCTTGGTGCACAGCCTAAGAGGAGGGAGGGCACACAGGGAAGGGAATGCCGAAACACAGCCTGCCCAGAGGGGCTTCAAAATAAAAACAAAGAGGAACAAGCGTTGGAAAGGCTGTGGTGAAAAAGAACCCTTCTCTACTGCTGGCGGGAATGCAGACTGGTGCAACCACTGTGGAGATGAGTGTGGAGGCTTCTCAGAAAACTCGGACTGGAGATCCCATTCAACCCAGCTATTCCCCTTTTGGGCATTTTCCCAAAAGAACTGAAAACATCATGCCATAGTGATATATGTGCGCCCATCTACACAGCAGCACAATTTGTGGTAGTCAACTCTTACTGTGGAAGGGATAAAGAAGATGTGCTATTTTTATATACTCAACTATAAAGACAAACTTGAAGCCTTTATGGGTGATTGGGTACAACTAGGGGCTATACTCATAAGTGAAATAAACCAAACCTCCATGTGCAAATGTTGTATTATCTCCCTAGTGTAAGTACCCAAAATAAGAAATAAAACCTAACATGTATAACAGACAGTAAATCAGAAAAAAAAAAGAAAAAAAGAAAAGGAACTTAATAATTAAATAGTGAAGTGGAGAGAAAGGAGAAAAGATAGGGAAAACAGTAGGGGGAAAAGCATGCAGATATATATTTATATATAGGATGGCTGAGGTGATTATGCTAAGAATTGTCATCAGTTAGTTAAAATAGCAGTTAATGTGTAGAATTTTCACCTTGACTAACTATATGCTGATATCTGGGAACTAACCAATGACGTCAAGGACAACAATGTGTAATACAAAAACCAGGCTTAAATACCTGTCATCTTGGTCTTCTAAATGTGTACTCTTTCTAATGTCTTATCAATTATTACTAAACTCTCTTTAAAATAAAATTTAATGATAAGCAAGAAAGAAGAAAAGAAAGATAAAAATAAAAATTTAAGTTTTATTGAAAGCAAGTGGTAATAATCAATCATATGTCCAATCATACCTCACTATAGCTGTTAATCTGAGCAACAGATTTGATGATAAAAATAGATAATGTATCAACCTTTGTTAATCAGCTATTCTTGTTTTGAAAATGTATAACATATGTACTATTGTATGTTACCCTGTTTCTTTGTTTCTGATTTTTGTTTCCGCTTTCATTTTTAATCCTCAAAATTAAATAAAATATTTATTTATATTCACTTATTTATTTATTTTAAAAGGAAGCCAGTAGAAATGGGATGAAAGTAAGGGACCAGTATGGAAATGTGAGTCTCAAGAAGGTGACAGTTGGGTAGTCAGTCTTGAGGAAAGGAAAGGAATCACCCAGAGCTAGCCTGGATGCAAAAGGTCCAGATAGAGGCAGAAGCGAAAGGCCCTGCGCAGCTGTGCACTGTGACGGGCTACAGAAACAGTGACAAAGCCAGAGTAACGGCAATGATGGAGGAAACCCAGGTCAGGATGTGTTGGGGACCAGCATGTTGCATGATGGGAAACAGCTGAGGAAAGCTTAATGCCAAGTTTTGTTTAGTGGGGTATGGGTGATGAGGTAGAGAGAAGAGTTGTATAACTGGAGGACAAACTGCTTTGAATCAGAAACAGAAAAAAGCGGGGCCAGTGACACAGCTCAGCTGACTAAGACATCTGCTTAGGCAAGCTTGGCGACTGCAGTTTAATCCCCAACATCACATACTGCACCAGCCTCACCGCCAGGGAGGGCTGAGCTGGCAAACGAGTCTCAATGTGGTGGCCCACACCTGTACTCCAAGTGCTGGGGGGGCTGAAAGTAGGGGGCTCACCTCGAGTCTAGGCTGCATAGTGAGACCTTGCAACAACCAAATACACTGAGAAAGAAAGAAAAGAAAAGAAAAGAAAAGAAAAAAGGAAAAGAAAGAAAAGAAACAAGGACAGGCGTGGGGGTGAGAATAACGATAATGATTCCTTCTTTAGGCATAAAGCATTGGAGCTGTTTACATGACAGACACCCAGACTTCAAAGCAAACAGTTGCACAGATGGGGCAAACTGGAAGGCTTCTAGATGTGAGGCTGGAAAAAATCAAGTAACCCCTTTTACAAATGTCTGAGTAAGTAGAAAATTTAATTATAAAAGATTCTGTTTTCAAAGAGGATGATTTTGTAAGAGAACATGATCATCGCCAACGTCTCTGGTGTCTACTGCAGATCAGAAAGGAATGAAATCTTGGAATTATGAGACTTGCTTTTAATCCTTGTTTTATCCCTGAGAATGTCAGTGACAAAGACTTCTGTCTGTAAAATGAATGGAGTGGGTAAGAGGACAGTAAGGTAACATAGCAATAAAATGAAGATTTGTTGGATCCCCTCGCTTTTTCCTTCCTTAAAAAAATGGGATTGGTGTGAAAGCATCCTTCGGATCTCTGGAAGAGAAATAAATCAGGTGGGCCATTTGTGCCTATTTTTGCTGTTGGCTCCTGAGAGAATGCAAGTAACACCTTGATCGCCATAAAAGGGACAAAACAGTCTTATTATCTGAGTTGCTCCATTTTTTCTTTTGACAAGCAAAATTCCTCACAGAGGAAAACTGGTTGAGGTTAATGTGGTCTATGAGAAAAAAGTGTCCCTTAAAGCCCCTGGGTGTGCCCTCCCCTCCTCTGTTCCTGTCACCAAACTTTCTGGCTACGTGTAGTGGTGTGTATGACAGAACCTTAATTCTCCTCAGAGCACACATATCATTTAAAACTCTTTTCTGAGTTAGGTGTTAGGTCCTCAATTTTCTCAAAGGCTTCTTGTCCTTTTAGCTGAATTCTTGGTGCGGCCTGCAAGGTCTTGTATAGTCCTGCCTCTAGCCAGGTGCCTGCACTTATGGCTCATCATTTGGGCTCACACGTGTGCCTATCAACTGGCTTCTCTTTGTTCTGAGAAAACCAAGGTCCCGCCCTACCTCAGGGTCTGTGCTAAAGCTGACTCCTATCTTGATCTTTTCCTCAATCACTTAGCATATTGAATTTCTACTCATCCGTTAAGTCTTTAGCAGTTAGGCGGAGAATCTTCTCTACCCTTCTGACCTGGATGTGACAAGTATTTTATGTTTACACACTGTCACGTAAGTACTTGTCTGCTTCTTCCTAGCCTGACAGTCGCGAGTAGGAAAAACCATCTGTCCCACATCTTGCTTGCCTCTGTCCATAGCTCTGCATCTCTCGGTCAAGCTGCCAGCAGTCTAGTGAGCACAAGGGTATGTGTCAGGTTGCACAGCACTCTGTATTTATTGTTTCCTCTTTAGCCACATGAGGCATTAGTGAGTGTGCACAAACAGGAACATAGATGTGTTCATTCAACAGCACTAATTAAGCACCTACTAAATCCTACCTTGTTCCTCAGGTACTACAGGAAAGAGAACACAGGAAATCTTTGTTCTCATAAAATTTGCATTCTAACAGGTACCTAGTGATAGATACATTTGAAATAGCACGAAACTGTTCTGGATAGAAATATAAGGAGGGAGGCCATCTCTTCCTGCGTCTAAACCTATCAGGAGAGTTCAAATCAGAAGGAAGCTCACCAGACACGTGAAATAGTAAAAGCTAACATTATTTGGACTCATTGTTACATGCCACACTCTAAATGCAATAGAATTTTATTTAATAATCACTTTCTAAGGTAACATTATTCTCTCCGTTTTGTAAATGAGGAGTATTGCTTCCCCACAACCCCGTGCCAGGACCTGCGGTGGAGCCCGTGACCCGAGTGTAAGGTCTCTCAGGCCCCATGGCCTGAGCATGGAAATCCTCTTGGCTGGGTTCCCCTCCCCCAGTCACTGAGCTGCCTAACAGTTTGGCTGCATCCTCAGGTCTGCTCAGGAGGAGAGATTCGTCCTCCTCAGCAAAGACTGATTTCAGTCTTTCTCGGCTGCCATCACCACTGCAGATGTTTCTCTTGCAGACAGCCTTGATATGGGCAGGGATTCAATTCTGCCTCCTCTGAGGGCCCATCCTGCTTCTGAGTGAGCTGGAAAAGGCGATTAAGCATGGTAGGTAGATGGTTAACTGTGGGAATACTGCTGCATTAAAATGGCAAAAGTTAAGCGATTGAGACAACCTAGTGACTTCCGGTGGATGAGCATAGGTAAAAAGAAAGGGAGAAGATGCCTCTATCTGAAAGGAAGTTCTTTTTATTTAGCCACTAGCGTTGGCTCAGAGGGATCATTAGCTGTTGTTCAGGACTGCTTCCAGATGACTAGGGTCGCCTTTAGTCTCAAGGGAATACATTAGTGGACAAGTTATAAAACAGTTTTGGCAGCAGTAATATTAATCAAATAAATATGTCCTTTACAAGTGACTAATTTCTCTCTATATGGTTTTGCACTGGATTGCTTGAAATAGCCACAAGTCTCTACACTGCCACTTCCTACTGGTGCAGAACACTTTGGGGTTTGTTAGATTTCCTCTTGCAAAACTATCCTCATTGTTGGGTGAACATCTGACGCTCCTGGGAGCCAGCCTTGCTTTTTTTTTTTTTTTTTTTTTTTTGACAAGGTGGCTGAACTATCAATGCCAATTTAAGTTTTCCTAGGGTGCAATGGTTTAAGACTCCTGTTATAAATGGGGAAGCTGCAGACACTGGGTCTGACTTTGGAGATGTTTAGAGCATCCATCTTTGTTTTCTTATGGGAAAGACATTTCTATATTTTCTTATGGGAAATCTGCAAATATGGCAGCTTAGATTGATCCAAACTGTGACTGGGACAAAAGCAGTTCAGTGGCTAATAAGTTGGGTCAAAGAGTTGAAACCTAGGGTGTGCTAATCCTGTGAACTAGATGGTTTGGGGTGCTGGAAACGGAACCTAAGGACTAAGCATCTGTTTTGCCACCGAATGACATTCTAGCCCACGAGATAGCCTCTAACAGAAAGAGTGGAGAGCTGCACGAATATTCAAATGGGTTACGGAGACTGAAGATGAGAGGTGTGTCTGTGTAGTAAAATAAAAGGAAAAGACTGTGAGGTTTCCAGAAAGATTCTGAAAGTCATCAGGAAGTTAAGTATGTGATGCTAAGAAAAAAAAAAAAAAATTCAGTCTAAATTAAGAGAAACATTGCTCACAACAGAGGATGCTGGAGGCCCATAACAAAGGCTGCTGCAAACTCATTCTACTTTTTTGGGTTAAAACTCACTTAAAACATTAGGTTCTAGTTGGGGTAATACAGCCTATTCTAGGACTGTCTGGAGGCTAGTAGGTGTGAATGCTCAGGAGATTAAGTAGCTAAGTGTGCTTTGTTGTTCTGGAGATTGAACTCAGGACCTTGGGCTGCTGAGCTATCTCTCTAGCCCTAAAAATATGTTTTACTTTTTTTTTTTTGAATGCTGAGTAGCTAAAAATTGGGTCATTTAATCAGAAGTAAAGATTAAAAGGCAGATATTTAAAAATATTTAGGATTTGTCTGAAGCAAAGTGGAACATAAAAATGGAATGTTATATTCTATCAGTCTGTGTAGAGCCCAAGGCCAGGGAAGAGCTTTCTAACAATTGAAACCTTCCAGAAATGAATGGGCTGACGACTCATAAGAGTAACTGCCTAACCGTGACCGCGGGTCCAGGACTCTGTAAACACTTCAGAAATCAAAACTAAAGTAGAAGCTCGTATTTCTTTTAAAGTTAAAGTGATTGTGCACATATTTTCCATTTTGGACCTTAATAGATAACCAGAATAAGTTAAAACAACAATGTTATGGCCCTCTACTGGGCATCTTTGTAGACAAACACACAGATATGAATTGAGAGGTCACTGCCATGGTGTGTATCATAAGTTAAAAACAGTCAAATGCTGGCATGTGTCAGAAATACCACCTACTCACTTTTTAAAATAATAGGGTTATTTGCAATTTAACATTTCAGGTACTGTCTTGTGTGTATTTCCTATTTGATGCTATTTTTAAGTCTTTTCTTATGAAAGTTAAAGTGCAAGAATATCCTAAACAGTAACGAGAAAAGTTCACTTGAAATCTTTCACTTTGGGATTTTGGGGTGATTTCTGTATTTGTGAGACAAAGAAATATGCTGTTTTATGCAGTACAGTTTAAGGCCCCTGAAAGAGAACCAAACCAATAATTTAAACCAAGGGTTCTTTAAGCTAGTTGTTAGATATTAGGCAAGCTGTACTCAATGAGAAAAAAAGTATCTCGACTTCAGGTAGGTAAGGACAGATAGTTGGCTAGCTATAGTTGATAAATACTTCAAGTACAAAGAAGGGAACAAAATGGTATAATAGTTCTGGCAGAAGGTCAATTTCTAGGAAGAGCAGGAAAAAAGAAGTAGGTTAAAGAAAGTGGTCAGAATTTGAGCTGGGAATGGAGGCATATGCATAGAAGGCTGAGGCAGAAAGCTTGTAAGTTCAGATCTAACTTAGGCAACTTAGAGAGCTTGGGAGAACCTATCACAAACAAACAAACCAGCAAACAAGGGCTGAAGATGTAGCTGACTGAAGGTCCTGAGTTCAACCCCTAACATAGGGGCTGGGAGGCGGTTGTCAAAATGCAAGGTAACAATCTCTTCTCTATCCTAAAGTCTGTCAGAAGCTCTTAGAAGCTTTCAGAGAGTATTGGTCCTTGAGCCTCACCTGGACAGGCTCAGTTAGTCCATCTGCATGCCCCCAGAACTCTACCCTAAAAACTATACTTTTACAATGTTTTCATACTTAGGTCTTTTACTGGTTTAACAGTTGATTTTGTTATTTTCAGCAGTTCATGGTTCTCTTTAAGCTTGAAATTTCCTATAATCTTTATTATATATATATATATATATATATATATATATATATATATTTTTTTTTTTTTTTTTTTTTTTTTTTTTGTCTTTTTTGAGACAGGATCTCACTATGCAGTTGAGGCTGGCCTTGAGCTCACTTTTGCAGCCCAGGCTGGTCTCAAACTCGCATCGATCCTCTTGCCTCAGCCTCCCGAGTGCTGGGATTACAGGCGTGAGCCACCACGCCCGGCTCTCCTATCATACGTGTATAGATTAATTTGAAAATTGGCATCTGCATCATACTCAGTCTTTTAAACCCAGAACACAAATGATCCTTTTCTATTTTGAAAAGTTACTCATGGTGATGTTTTATAGTTTTTGTCTTTTTCCTCCTCTCTTCCTCCTCCTCCTTCCCTTTATCCTCCTCCTCTTTCATCTGTCTCATTTTTGTGTGTGGTTCTGAGGATATACTTCCACATTTCTAGCCAAGACTTCTACACTGAGCTGGTTTGCACCTTGGGGTCATGTTAAACATACCTATTAGCTTTTAATTATTTAGCTGCATGGTGACTTGTGTTTCTTAAATATTTAAACATATCATCTATAAATAGACTAATATCTTGTTTTCTAATTTTTATACCTTTAAATTCTGTTATTTTGCCTGATTCCACTGAATAACATGACCTGTGCCAGGCTGAATTCGAGTGATTATAGTTAATAAATTATTTTACTCCCAGTTTGTGGAGGAAAGTTTTAAATTTGATCACTAAGAGTGATGGTGCTTATAAGTTTGTGGATTTACCTCTTACCGGAATAAATGAGTTTATTTTTATTAGGTTGTCTTCTGTGTGGCCAAGACTATTTGGTATGATTGTAAAAATTTGACCATTTAGCAATAGCTCATCCAGAAAAGACCTCTCGCAATGAAAGTGTGACTTCAGTGTTGTGCTCTTTTAAGTAAATGGTGATTAATCAATGATATATCTGTTCTTGTGTGTATACATGTGTACATATATGCATATATCAATTAGCTACATATATTATGCACATGAAATATTTCAGAAAATTATATACCAGACTATAGAAGATCAAATACTAGAGCTTTAAAGGTGATTTAGAAGATAATCTGCATGACTTTGGTGTCAGCTAGGATTTCTTAAATAGAACATAAAAATCCTGAACACATGGATTAACTTTTTATTGATACTCTACTGGAGGGAAAAAGGTCAAAACATCAGCTGGAAATAGATATTATAATATATATATATGCAACAAAGTACTTGTACCTATTTTATTTTATTTTATTTTATTTTTTTCCGGAGCTGGGGATTGAACTAAGGCCCTTGAGCTTGCCAGGCAGGAACTTATTCTACTGAGCTGTCTCCCCAGCCCCTGTACCTATTTATTTTAATAAACTATAAAAATATGTAAAAAAAAAATCAGGCAATCTGTGTTAAGAAGTGCTCAAAAGTCTTGAAGTGGTGTTTCACAAGGAAAATATTTCAGCTGTGGTAATGCACACTTGATATCCTAGCTCCTCAGGAAGCTGAGGCCAGCTTGGACAATTGAGCAAGATCCTGTCTAAGAAGAGAAATTAAAAGGGGCTGAGGATGGTGCTCAGTAGTAAAACACAACTGCATTGAACCTCCAGTACTGCAAAAAACAAACACACGAGACCACAATGGCTAACAAACACATCCTTCTTTTACAATCACAAATGGAAATAAATTAATGAAAACAGAAAACATGACAAGGCCCAGTGTTGGTGAGCATTTGGAGCTATCACATTCTCATTGGTGTCTGTAGCCTCTCCACTGTCTTCTGAGGATTACTATGCCCAACTGCTAGCAACTGGCCACTGCATCTTTCTGTCTAGGACCTCCGTAAAGCCCCCAAAGCATCTCTGTCTGTAACAGGAGCAGGCTGGGTATCAGGGACTAACATTCTCCAGGAGCAATTTAATCAAAAATTGGCTGGAATGACGCTTTCTGTGTCCTTCCTTTCCTCACTTTTTTTTTTAAAATCTAGGTAGATTTTTTTTGGGTGGAGGCACCTCAAATAAATCACTTGCATTCAAATTCTTTAGACTGTAATATGGAAAGAAATGCAAACAAAGTTATGAACAACAATCCAATAAAAATGTTTGTTTAAAAGGAAAGATGGAGGTAAAGAGCTCTTAATTTGGTGAGAGTAGCAACAGCCAACGGTGCTCAGGACAGACTGCTTTCAGGACGGAATGCCTCGGGAGATACCCTGCCACTGTCACCACGGTGAAAAGTGCATCTTTGTCACCGTACTGATGGAAATTTGATCACACCACCAGAAACTTGCACATATGCCTTCCGTGGCTTATCTCACACAGTATTCCTGTTACACTGACTTGAAATAACTTCTTCAAGATCTTATTATAATTTTGTGATCAATTAGGATATAGTAGTTGATCATTAGGCCTGCCCATTATATTAACCAGTTTGTCAGGATCAGCACTGAAGGGTCTGGAAGAGAATTTGAGAGTGAACGCACTTTATCTTCTAATTATTTAGAAACTAAGTGAAGTTGTAAAACAGAGGGATGCAATTAGCAGATGATCATTTGAATGTTTTTACTGAGTTTAGGTCAACAATCCATTGGTTCTTGGAACAGAGCGCCCCCTGGTGGTGAGAAAGAGCAATGATTATTCCTCCTCCGGAGAAGCTATTCCTATGCAATACAGTTGTGCAATTGAACATAGTTATTCTTCTTTTGTGGTAGCAAAGAACCACATCCAACAGTATCTGAAAGCTGGCTGCTGCCAATAGATCAGAAGTTGGGGCCTGAATACCATCTTTGCTCACTCACAGGAGGCAGCATCTGGTCACTTAGTTTCTGCAAGTAACCTCCAGGTGGCTGGGGGAAGCCTGACTGATATGAGTGGCCCTAAATCCAAGAAACATCGAGGACCTTTCCTAGGACTATGGATCTTATTACATATATGCATGGCAGAAGAAAGAACAGTCGGGAGGTGGTGCTGATGCTGAATTACTTTAGGAGCCTAGGACATGGACTGTGCTTGGGCAATTAGCGTCTCAGCCATTGGGCTGACCCATGGATATGCTAAGAAGCGTCGCTCCCAAGCAAACTCAAAAGCCCACTTAGCTGTTGGAATCCTCCAGAGCCAAGAACACACTTAATATAGGCAAGGCATTACTGCAGAAAGACTTCTGTCTCTGCGTATTCTCTCCTAGGTCTTGAGCACGACCCTTGGAGTAAACAAGGGGAAATTTCTAAAACAGTTTCATTAAATAGGCCTGAGTCCTCCACTAGGATAAGGTATTTCAGAAATTTTCCATTTTAAATGTGTTCCTTTTGGTGTATGCCTGATTAAATAGAAATATGTTTTCTGCTATATAAATGTCACCCAACGTGTAACTTTTTGCCAAGTAACATGAGGTCGTTGTGTCCAGAAAGATCTCAGAAAAGGGGCAGAGCACAAGTGCATCTAGTGATATCTTTTCTTTTCCTTTTTTTTTACCCCTGGTTCAGTCTCACGACCTTGCACTTACTAGGCAGGCACCTGTGCCATAGAGCTATCTCTCCAGCCCCTGCACCTAGTGATTTCTTTTCAGAAATTCCTTTGCACGCTGGAACATTTGAAGTGTTAAAGTTCGCGAGAATCATTTCTTGAGATCACTGTAGCTTGTGTTTTTTCTCCCCAGGAGCTTGACATGCGTGTCTACAATCCATCTGTACATTTTGTAAGCTTTCTAATAAAAACAACTGTATTATCCTGGCTTAACTGCGTGCTACTGAGTGATCTGTCTCTCATGCTAAAAGCATACAGTAATGAGAAACGCTCTGTTTGTTAAGGAGCCCTAGCATGCTAGGAGTGGCAAATCAAGCATTCTATTGATGTGACTAAAAAGAACTATCTAAAAGGTCACACAAATCATTTTAAAAAGCTGCCTTCACTATCCATAGACCATATTATATTAAATAGGAAAGAGCTTGACAAGTTTAATCAATTAGCTATTATATAACAAAAGCAGTGAGCTTTTCCTACTGTGGCGATTTCTCTCCCTCAGATTATATCTGACACCATCTTCACATTTCCTCTTAGGATTTTAAATTGTGTTTATAAGACAATAGAACAATTTGTATTTTTTTTTTTCTGGAAGTATCAGCCAAACTCCCAGCTATTGAAAGAGGGGGTGATATATAGAATAAACTACACAAAGGAGCCTGCCTTCAAATGGATATGGCTTCAGGTGCCATTTAGATGTGGAAAACAGAACTTATCTCTTTCCTTTTTTTTTTCTTTCTTCTTTTTCATCTCTTCCTCTTCCTCTCTTTCTCTGTCCTTTGCTCTTTTTATGTCCATGTCTGTCTGTCCCTCCCTCCCTCTCCCTGTCCCTCCCCCCTCCTCTCCCTCTGCCCTCCACACTCCTTGGTACTGAACCCTGGGCCTTGGCAAGCACTTTGCATGGGGCAACACTCCCAAACTGCAGAACTCTAAGAGAGAAGCAAGCGCCTAGGCAGCAACCCCGCCACTCACTATTCACTTCTCACAACTCCTTCCCGTCAGTGTCCTGTAATTTCAGGGGACATCCATTCAGCTTTAGCACAGGGTGACCAAGCTCGTGGTTAAACAGGTGGACATTAGTGTTCATGTTCCTGACAGCCTCAGGTAAGGCTGGCCAATGCCAGAGCCTGCGGAGGCACAGGCCACTCCTCCCAGACTGCAAAGCCCCTGGCCTGGCGGGTCTCTTGGTCTGAAGGGAGGAAGGAGCCTTGGTAATTGGCTGCCAATTCCTGCTTTGCAAAGCGTAGAAGTTGAAAATAATATTGTACGGTGTTCTAAAAGTAGTCCAAGGTAAGGCTACCAAAAGACTTAAAGGCAATTTATTCACTCTATGTTAACTCAGTATAATGTGATTTTATGTTTCTGAACTATTTCTATAATACTATAAAGTTAGCACACACTTTAAATTTTTTTTCTCATTTTTAAAAAATGGGAGACATTTATATTTCATGTGTCCTCATTTTAAAAAATTTTAAGTTCTCAGAATATATCCTCTGATGTACTTGAACAGGACTTGAATCAAATGATAAAAGGGCCACTTTTCCTAGGGACCACAACAGTCTTGGTTACGTAGATATGTCATAGTCGTATTAATGTAGCTGTCTTTACCCAACCACTTCTAAGCAAGAGCCCAAGATACATAATAAAGTAACAGATGTACTAGATGAATTGGTCTCTGTATTCTAAACCAGGGTTCTTAGAAGTTACGTTTGTGTGCATTTACTTGTTGGGGACAGGGTCTCTCTTGCAATCTTTGAGATGAGCCGACGCCCATGCCTTGTAGTGCCACTGCTTTGGTTCCACTTCATTCTCCATTAAGCAGAGCCAGAGACCTGCCTGCTCCTACCCTGTGTCTCCTTTTGCTGGTGGCCTCCAAACGTATGAGATAATGTGTGGACACGCGTTCAGGCGACGTGCGATCAAACCCTCATTGTAACGGACTCAGCAGACCTGAAACCATGACAGTTTGCGAATAAGCACGGAGAACAGCCTCTTACCTTCCGGTACCCCCAGAATTGGTTCCCCTTCATGCCGTGGCAGTCGTAGAGCGTGACGGGGCTGTTGTGTGAGATGGCATCGAAGCAGAACTTGCGCGTATGCAGTGGCTCGCCGGGTCGGATATCTTCCCTCCATCCGAAGGTAAAGAGCTGGCAAAGCAGCAAGGAAGCAGCAGTGAGCTCAATTTGGAAAGAAGATGCCAGAGCTGGGGGTGGTGCGGCTCCCAGCAAGGCAGGACTTGTGCCTCGCTCGGTGATTTACAGCAAGGAGCTCTGTCTTGGTGTAATGCAGCTTCGGAAAAGTCATGCTGCATTAAATGCTGTGGTAGCATCTTTGCACCTTTGGCCCAGGATGTAGACAGCAGGGGGTGGGGGTGGAGAGATGGAGAGAGAGAGACAGAGACAGAGAGAGAGAGAGACACAGAGAGAGACAGAGACACAGAGAGAGACAGAGACAGACAGATAGAGACATGAAGAAACAGAGGCACAGACAGAGACAGAGACAGAGACAGAGAGACACAGAGACAGAGAGCGAGACAGAGGGACAGGGAGTGACAGAAATAGTGAGAGAGAAGGGCAGAAGGAAAAAGAGGAAGAGGAAGGAGAGTAGGCCAGAGAAAGTCTTTAACGAGGCTCTACATTCGTCTTATAAATAAAATGCTCCTGAGTCAAATGCTGCCCAGTGAGCCTCCAGTGGGCAGTGTAGCAGCCCAAGGACACCTTGGAAATCTCCTTTAAGAGATTGGTTTGAAGTAAAGAAAAAGCAAATTAATTGTCTTGAGTTGGAAGCATAGCTCTGCCAGATGGCAAAGTTTTAGACTGTAATTCACAGGCAGAATACAGTTTATGCACCCGGACCTTTCTCCAGCCCAGTTGATAGGAGTATTTCATGGAATGGTGTTTAGTGCACTCAATATGTTCTAATGTTCCAGCCAACATTTCCTATCTTAGTTTATTTTATCTCTCATCATCTATTCTAATCAGTTATATTAAAAATAATATCTGGAGCTGGGGATGGTAGCCCGGGTCTGCACATCTAGTACCCTGAGGGGCTGAGGCAAGAGGAACAATTTGAGCTCAGCACAGGTAATTTAGTAACTTAGTGAGAACCTGTCTCAAAAAAAAAAAAAAAAAAAAAAAAAAAAAAAAAAAAAAAAAAAAAAAA
>PVJA010014978.1:0-46337 GCA_004027025.1 Myocastor coypus
TTCCTGACTCTTGTGTTGGGGCTCTGGCTGCTAGCTTTTGTGAATCCTCGCGGATGTGGTCTGTAGGTGGAGGTGGAGCTTTGGGATTGAGTAGTCCTGGTAGGCTCGTGGACCGGAACGGTTGCCAAACGGGCTATATGATGGGTTCAGTGCTGGAGCTTGGGCTGGAGGGGTTAAAAAAAAGGGGGGGGGCGGGGAAAGGGAAGGCAGGCCAAGGATCCTGACCCAGCCGGGGCTCCGGCTCAACTCCCAGTGGTGGGGTTTGGGCTGGGCTAGAACAGGAAGTTAGTCACGGGAACGCAGAGGCGGGGCAGAGGGGCGCAGGGGCTTACCCGCGGCGGGTGCGCAGGCTCAGCTCCCAGCGGTGGGGATTTTGTGGCTCTTTAAACATAAATTAATCTAAACAAAATTCAGATCTTTCGCATTTCTTTTATATATATATGAACCATATGTATAGAATGTGTATATACACATATATTATATAAAGAAACACATGTACATAATATATTAAATGCATATATATTAATATATTATTTACATATTTATATATAATATGCAATATAAATAAAATATATTATATTGCATAAATATATATTACATATGTAATACATTTATGTATAATTATATGTATATAATGTATATTATATATATTCAATGTATAAATAATACGTGTATGTTAAAGAGAATAGTGAGGCTTGGGAGATAGCTCAGTGGAATAAGTGCTTTCCTGGCAAGTGCAAGGTCCTGAGTTTGATTCCTCATTTTTATCTTCAAAGTAGTTGTTCAAATTACCAGATGAAAGTATGTAAAACTGATTAAATAAAACAATAATTAAGCACTAACTGTTCCCTTAATAAACCAACAGAAATTAGTAATATCCTTATCATAGCTATGGCATATATAATTTTCCTCCTTATTCTTTCTTCTTTCCCTAGTAGTTTTTCTTTTCCTTTCATAATATCTATTTAACTTTTTGAATTTTATTTACTCTTTCAATTTCTTATACCAGACAGATAATACAATTTTTGCACATTATGGGTCTGATCTATTTCAGTTATGAGTAAGATCCAATTAAATCCACCGTAAAGGCACTGTCCATGGTGGTTGCCATTTGGGGAAGCAGAGGGCATTTACATTGTTGCACAAAATTCCATGGACAGTGCCTCCGTGGCACAGAGTAAGTGAGTGATGGATTTTAAGGAGCTCAAGTACAGATTTGTCTGCAGTTTGTAGAATAGATCCAAGGTGTACAAAGGTAGAGGCAGGGAAACCATGAGAAGGTGTTGCCACACTCTCAAATGAGACACAGTGAAGATTAGAATTGTCACTAGACAAGTGGGAACCAAGACTATCTTGGAGCAAACAGTAAGCATCAAGAGAACACCATGGTCATCAGTGCACCTTGCCAGTTGGAATTTGATGGAGTTGAGGAAAGACTCAATCTCTCGTGTTGTCATGAGCGCCCTTTGGCTTGAGGCCTCTATCTCAAGCATCTCCTTGGCTCTGGGCACGTGGCACACTCCCAGGACCTGGTGAGCTCTCTGCAGTCTCTGTGTTGCCTCTGCTTGCCTCTGTTTTGTCATCCCACTGGATCTTAAACAGATTAGTGTCTTGTTTGGTTTCTTCTCCACCAATGGCAACTCAAGTTTGGAATAGGATTTTATGACTGACCCATGTGTCTTTTGTTCTGAGTGTCTGGGTTCCATGGTTATAATGTACCAATGGATACCTCTGAAAGGCAGTGGCAGGCTGAATGATAAGATGCCAGCTCCTTATCTCTTCCTTTCCTGACAAGGATCTTTGTGATACATAAAGTACTTCCCTTCACAGTTGACAGGAGGAAGGGCTGTACTCTGTGGGGAAAGTTGGTGAGGACACTCAGGTAAGGAACGTAGACTATTTCTCCTAGGAATGCAAAGATGTCCTCAGAGATAGCCATGCTGATGCTGTGGGCAATTTACCCTTATTCCAGAAAACAGGGCCTCCATATGGCCTGTTCAGAGCCATGTTACCTTGGCCGAAGCTCCACTTCTTACATACAGTTGCTGTCTTGTGTCTCTTCCTCTTGTCTCTGTCCAGTGAGAAATACAACCTCTGGGGTGGGGGCGGGGGCAGGGGAGGGGATTCTCCGGTGCTGATTCTTTAGTTCTGATTGTGATGCTCTAGTTTTTCAGAAATCCTACTCACTTTTCAGGCTTAGTTCAAGTGACAGCTGTCCTGTGAAACCTTCAGATCCCTAATCACCAAACATTGATATGAACCTGTGTTCGATGCACATAAATTGAAATCGAATGTTGATGTTCTAGCAGGTCTCCACAATAACGGACATTTCTCAGCTGGATTTGGCCTATCAGCTTTACATTTAGTGAACTTCCTTCAATTCCACTCCATAAAGGTTTCCTAGGTTGTTTGAATTATGCCACATTGTCTCCATTACATCTAGGCAAAGGTAAGCCAGGAAAACTCTAGGGAGAAGTTATGGAAAAGCCTTAGAGGAAAAGCTATATTCATTATGTTTTAATTTTATCATTCGTTTACATATTCATGCATTCCTTTTTTATGTATTCATTTCTTTATTGCACAAGTATCTGATGAGTCCCCGGGGATGGTCAATCTTTATGCAGGATATAGCAAGAACAGCAAAATAGCTTGGAAAGTGATAGAGGAAGCGAACAATGACAGTCTATTGCAGGTATGGCTGTTAGAGAGGTGGGCCAAACGTAGGCAAAGGAATCCAGAGAGAAACACTCTGTTAAGTGAGCAGCATGGGCTCTAGACTTCCTAGCTCTGTATTAAGTACATGGGCATCTCATCTCTGTATGCCCCAAAGTCCTTATCTGTAAATTTAATGCAGTTATTTGGGGGGGGGGGGTGGTGAGAAAATACATAATTCTAGTGCAATGTCTGGAATGGAGTCATTGCTCACCGGTGCTATTTTCAGACCATCCACCTGTTTGATCGAAGTGACTAGGACCATTTTCAACTTCTCTGCATGGGCAGATAGGCCAAAGGCATTAAAGCAGTCAAGTCAGGATGCTCTGATGCCACTGGGAAGTATTATAGACCATCCAACATTTGACCAGGTGTGTGCCTGATGTATGCTCCCCTACGTTTGGATTCAGGAGATCAAACAACATAAGTCTGATTCTAATTTTACTTTCCCATAAGACAGAAAGCTGAGTAACCAGATAGTGAAATGTAGTTGTTGAGGCTAGAGCTGCTGATATCTCTGTCGCAAGCTTTCACTGAAAACACATTCATTAAGACACAGACTTATAAAGGGGACTCAGAAATCTTTTAAAAATACTATGATGCTACTTCCTGCAGACTCGCATATAAACCTAAGTTATGATGGTTATTGCTACTGTCATCAGTATACCCATAGAGAATTAGTGTTATCGTGATTACAGAAGGTGCTTGTTCATATTTATGTTATTGATTAAGACAAGAGAGCTATGCTGTGTTGTCACTCTAATTTAATTTGTCAGTGAGATAGACAATACAGTATAAGTATACTGGCCAGTTAAGATACAAAGTAATCTTTTCACTACCGCATGAGGAAGGGGCTGTCTGGCTTATATGTTCAATTACTCCTCCTTTCACTTGGAATAAGAACCAAGCACAAGCCATGCCAATTTCTGATGGTTGTACAAATAGAAACAGCAGCACCGTTTGTGGGAAGAGGGAAGGAAAATGACTCTTGAACATTTTTCCGCAGCATTTTTGTACGCTGTTTACTGAGAGTACATTTCCTACACAACTCACTGCTTGGTAGAAAAACAAAGTCAAATTTCTGAAATTGATTGAGAATAGTCAACTTTTTCAAATACATATGAGAATCATGACACTGCTGAGTACTTACTATAAAGGAAAGGGGGAATGAAGAAATACTTGAATGGTCTCTTCCGTACTTGAATAAAACAGAGCAGGTTAGTTATGCTTCACTGGAGAAATCAAAAGCTTTTTAAACATGTGTTGAAGAAAGCAATGGTAGAGGCTTTTATTCATTTTGTTCTTGATTTTAAGTCACAGCAAGCTGTCTTGAAATAGTTTAAAAGTAAAAGGGCATTATGGCTTCTGTAATGAGCAGGAAGAGATGGCTTGAAGAGCCACTTGAAGGTAGGGGACACTTATGATTTTCTCTGTAACCCTAGCATCTTCTCCAGTGTAGTAATCTGGACTAGACTAGGAGGAAAGGAGTCTCTTGAGACACAGAGGTGACTCAGTCTAGATGTGCAGAGGACCCAGAGAAAGTGTGAATGTCTCCATTCCCTTAGGAGATGTGTCTCACCAGTGTCAGAGTATGGAATCCCCTTCCTGTGGATTGATGGTCTGTCTGTCTCTAAATCTCTTTTGTCAAGGTTCCCACCCTCTGCCTGAGTACTTTCTTTCTCAGGAATTCCATTTCCTTCAAGGTGACTAGATTCGTATCCCAACATTCCTGTTAGAGTTCTTTTGTCCTTTCCATCCAAGCAGTCTTTTCTTTAATACAATTTTTTCATGAATACGATTATGCATCAAATCATTCAGACTAGAGATTTCAATACCCTGGTTACCTTTGCTTTTTCAATTTGTCTGAATTCAACCAGAACTTGAGGAGTGGCCCCTAGGTATGTGAAACTGCTAGATTCCTGGAGACACACAAGTGTATGCAATATAGCCACCACTCTCAAGTTTTGTGCTATAAGTTGTATAAAGGACATATTTTTAAATCATATGTGCTTGGCAATAAAATATATGTGAAGTGTGAAGGAAAAGTGGTCAAGTGTTCTAGGTATCGAAAACTTATAAGTAAACTATGGCCACTTGTCTTAGTTACTCTTCTCTTGTTGCTGAGACAAATGCCTGACACTCAAAATGAGGGAAGGAAAGGTTTATTCAGCTGACAGTTGCTAGAGGTTTCAGTCCATATTCAGTGGGCTCCAAAGCAGAGGGGCACATAGCAGAGAGCAACCTTCCATGGGTGGCTAAGAGCAAAAGCACTGAGAAGGTTAGCAGCAACTCAAGCAGCTAACTTCTCTTCCTACCTCACATTGAAACGTAAATCATCTGCCCTGGGGAGGGGCAGCATCCATTTCCACAATAATCAATTACAAATTTCAGAAGCCACCCTGTCCCTTGACGGCATGAGGCTTTGAGGGGACACCTATACACAAACCATAGCGCTACTGTTCACAGGGAGCCCAGGAACATACAAGGTATGAAATGTTTATTAATAATAGAATTACCAGCCGGGCGTGGTGGCGCATGCCTGTAATCCTAGCACTCGGGAGGCTGAGGCAGGAGGATCAGTGCAAGTTCGAGACCAGCCTGGACTACAAAAGCAAGGCCAGCCTGAAGTGTACAGTGAGACCCTGTCTCAAAAAGACAAAAAAAAAAAAATAGAATTACCATTGTAATACTTATAACAGTGAATTATATTTGCCTGTTGATATTTTATATGAATATTATATAATATCAAAATAAAAAACCTTTGTCATAATAAAATGAGTGATTGAGGCTAGAACTATATCTTATGTATCATCATTATTATTTAAGCTTAATATTTACTTTAATTTTTATTTTACATGTAAAATATAAAAGGAGGAAGTTGTCATTTCCATCCTGGCAAAGGGCAGGGAGTTTCATGGAGGCCTTCCAGATCTGCTACTTCCCCTTCCCAACGTTCTGGCACCCTGTGCTGGTCACCACCTCAGATCCCTTCTGCTCTGTTGCCTTGCCCTCCCAAGCCAATCTTATTCTTTTCCAGGGTTGGGGCAGAGCCAGAGAAAGCTTTGGAAAGGCTGCTAGCATCCCTGTGGTGACATGTGTGTGGGCATTTCTTTTTCTTTCCTTTTTTTTTTTTTTTTTTTTTTTTTGGGTACTGGGGATTAAACTCAGGACCTTGCACATGCCCCGCAGGCACTCATGCTGCTGAGCCATATCCCCAGCACTACTTTTTCTTGGAGCCATTTCTCCAGAAGTGAAATACATGCTACTGTCTACACCATGTGCACATAGCTTTCCCAGGGGCTGAATGGCTATTCATTGCCAAATATAAATGCATTTGTTTCCTATATTCTGGAACTATGCATTTTGTGTCATGGAATTTAAATGACCTCTGGCTACAGGGATTGATTTAAAAATACTGACAGTAACTATGAACAGAAAGCCATTTTCACTCCAACAAACCATTAATTTGGAAAGCTCTTGTCAAGGAAAGAAAAAGTAAATTTTAGACTATAAATTAAAAATGGAGGTTTTGAAAAAACAAATTTGTTTCTCTGAAACAATGAGATTTATTGCGTGCATGAGACTTTGCACACAAGCTTGGCTGCCGGAGGATGCTCTCACTGACTCATCGGGGAAGATTCACAAACGTGGTTTCTAACAAAGTCATCTAGTGAGCTAGCTATCAGGTGCTTCCTATGAATTCTGTGGTAATGAAGATTTCGCCATGAGATATCAGTCATTAGGAGCTTTTCTCATAATCCCGTCAGTTCTCCAGGAAACAAAATCTCCTAAGCCACTGCTCGGCCACACTGATTTATTATGCCAAATGACCTGGGGCCACAGTTATGATTCCATAGTGACAGAGTGCTTGCTGGTAACTCCTGTACTGTAGAGACCAGAAAATAAACCTGCAGTGCTCAAATCTGGTCTCAGTTGTATGCATGTATGTATGTATGTATGTATGTATGTATGTATGTATTTATTTATTTATTTATTTATTTATTTATTTATTTGATACAGGGTCTCACTATGCAGCTCTGATTCATACTGATCCTCCTGTCTGAGCTTCCTCAGTACTGGGATTACAGGTGTGTGCCATCATGCCCAGTTTCCGAGACCTGCTTCGTATAGGGACGGCAGGGCGTGCAGTTCTGGGGGTGGAAACCTGTTCCTTGTGCTTGCCAGGCAGGTGCTTTGGCCACTGAGCTATCCTCTCAGCCTGTACTTAGTTTTGAACTTGGAAGCAAAACACAATATTAACTTGAAAGCAAGCAATCCTTGAACTTCACCTCTCTGTACCACTCTTTTAAGAGCCCTGAGTCATAGGAAAAAAAAAAAAATTAGGAAGCCAAATCTGTTTCTTCTCTCAAAGTTCTGAGGATGCTTTTACTGCTAGCGAGGGGCAGAGGAGGCTGAGCTTGAGCTCCTTGGGCTGTGGCCTTGGATGAAGAGTTGTGGCCTTTAGTCAGAGTGCTCTGACCTGAGGAGCAGCTCTGCCGCCTCCCGAGGATGCTCGCCTCCCCAAAGCAGCAGATATGGGACCAAGAGAACTGGGAAGTCAGAATCCGTGAGCAGATGGCCAAAGCACACCTCACAGCTCACCTCACAAAGCCCACGGTAAAAACCCCCGCATGTCTCTTGCTCCGCTCCACTCTCTGCTTCCCAGATGCTTCTCCTACTGATGCAGGAAGAAAAACTGATCTTTTAACCTGAAAAACACTTGGAGGTGTTCGTGTTCTCTAAAACCGAAGAATGAATTTTAGGAACGAGATGGAGGTCTAGAATGGAATATTTATTGGGAAAGAAAGCTTCTGTCCAAGAGGGGAACAGAAGGGGGTCCGAGTGGGTTGCCCCCAAAATTGTCTTTCTTTGGGGGTCTTATAGGGCAAAACCATGTGATAAGGCAAACCTAAGGTGAAACTAGGGGAACTTGCTTAGGTGGTCAGGAGGTGGGACAAAGTCATGGTTGACCAATGAGATTACAAGCATCACTGTTCAGATAAAATTGATTAAATTGGGAGCAGATTAGTAAGCAAGTCATGTAGCAAGTGGGCATGAATACGGTTCTTTTTGTTGGAGCTGAGTTTCTGGCTCCTTTAGGCTCTTTTAGGGTGACTGATACTCATTTAGAATATCAATCCCTGATACTTAACTTTAAGTGAGTGGGTGGCTACATTTCACGACTCTTGTTTTAAGGTCGGCCCACAGAGGGGTGCCTGTCTCTTGCAAAGCTGTACAGTCAAGTTGCTTACTATATTGCCCTTGAGGGCCTGGCCCTATCTGACTGCCTATAGTATTTCTATCTAATTTGACTGCCTACAACACTGTCTTCTTCCCCACATCAGTGTTTCTAAGCATCTTGTCTGCTGCCTGAGGAAAGTCCATGGTTTGGCTGGATACATTCTCCAATCTTCACTAGGTTCAAACTTGGCTATACTGGCAGTGCTTCAGCTGCACTCCACACCCACATACCGTACAGAGGATCTTCCTCCTTAGACCTGACCTCTGAAGGCATCCCTGGCTATAACATGATGGACCGGTGTTTGTGGCGTGGTGGACATGTGTTGTGCTGCAAGAGACAAAAGTACTGGCTCTGCCAGGCAGACGCCTGGCACTGAGCCTTCCCTCCGCACTGACTCCTCCCTGGTCAGCGATCTTTCTGAAAGCCACTTCCTACTTTGCAATCTCTGCTTCCTGCTAAATAATCTTGAATGTTGCCACAAAGTATAAACAATAACCTTCAAACTTTTTTTGAAAATTCATTGACCCACATCACCGCTTCTTGGTATTATGCTCTAACATTCTCCGAGGCCCTCCTATCCTACTTTTCCAGAAGTTGGTTGTTTTCCTTGTCCCCTCTGGAAAAGTTTTCCTACTTCTCTGTGCTTCACTGGTACTGTTCTGTCTGCCTAAATAAAGCTGCACTTGCTCACCTTCACCTTCAAAGCATTTTGGTCTTCACGAAAGGCCCCAGATCCTGTGCTTTCCTTTCTTCCCCGCTCTTTATGCTCTGAGAGGTGCAGATTCCTTTTTCTGTGTTATCTTCACTTCTCATTCCACCTCTCTTTTGTTTTGGAACTTCCATTAGAGTCCTGGGGAATCTGAAAATGCCATATTCAAGTGAAAATGGGATCGAAAGGCCAGAATTATGTTGTTATGATGAAGAGGGCGATGATAAACGTAAATTATAAACAATTGAAAGGGCAAAATAAAAGGCAATAGAACATATGAAGATAGATCTTTTGCTGGTGGAAAGGGGACCAAGGCATAGATGGGAGAGGGAGGAGGCGGGAAAGGGAAGTACAAAGGACTAAGATGCGTCATGAGCATGCACCAACTCCTCGTGTTGAAGGCAATCTTTTTCTACTGAAAACATGGGCTTTTTTAATACATGTACTTTATTACTTTATTTTCAACATTGTTAATTAAAAAAGACTTTTAAAAAGAGGGAAAACAAGCCAGGTGTTCTGGTGGATATCTGTAATCCCAGCTGAGGCCGGAGAAGCATTGAGTTTGAAACCAGCCTGGGCTACAAAGTGAGCTCAAGGTCAGCATGAACTGCATAGGGAGACCCTGTCTTAGAAGTACAAGAAAGTTTTCTTCTCCTTGAGCTAAGAGAAAGTAGCTGTATATCTATCCTAACATATATATATATATTTTTTTCTCACTACAGAATGGACCTTCATTTATATCCCCCTTTTTGTTTGTTTTGTCAGAGATGAGTGTTCCATGGCCATCCAAATATTGTAGATGCATGCTGCAGTGCTGGCCCTGCCCCCGGGGCTTGGTGAGATGGCAATTGAGACTGGGCGTGCTGTCACACACCGATAAGCCCAGCTTTGGGAGGCTGTACACAGGCAGATCACTACAAATTCAATCTAGTAGTGAGATTCTGAACACCCTGTAGACCCTTCCCTAATATATCTATATCTATATCTATATCTAATCTATATCTATATCTATATAATCTATCTATATCTGTCTATCTATCTATCTATCTATCTATCTGTCTATCTGTCTATCTATCTATCTATATCTATATCTATATCTATATCTATATGTATATTGGGTGAATGAGTTCAGCAAAATGACCCAATATAGTCTAATAGTCCATAATAGTAATGGGTTATCAGCAGGTCTGACAATGTTAGAAATTGTTGACTTGAGCCTTTTACAGGCCAGCATATTAATATGGCTTTACTTTTTATACCTTGTGGTTATACTTTTGTAGTAATAGTGCTTAGAGAAGATATCATGTCTGCATTTTGTACTCTGAATAACTACTATGAAGACAACAACATGTAATGCATTAATTATTATAACTGTTCTACTATGTCCTACTAACCTGTTTTGAAACTGTCTCATTGCTATTTCTTTCTCATTAAAATTAATAAAAAATAAAAATCTAATAAGATTACATAACTGTATCTGTTAACCTAAGGAACAGATTTCATGAAAAAATTTAGATAATATATCAACCATTGTTAGTCAGCTATTCTTGTTTTGGAAATCTGTAACATATGTGTGTTAACCTATGTATCTTTGTTTCTCATTTTTGTTCTTGCATTTGTTATCACTCTTCAAAATAAAATAAATATTAAATTTAAAAGCATGGAGTGGGGGACACATCAGACTGTATGGTTGCATTAGTCATTCGGAATAATTGAAATGGTATGTGAAGAATAGTACCCAATATCAGAGTCATATTTAAGACAAAGGTTCAAGTGAGGAGTAGCAATGCAGATCTATAATCCCAGCTACCCAGGGTGAAGCAGAAGGATCACACGTTCACGGCCAGGGTGACCAATTTAGTAAAACCCTAACTCAAAATAAAATTTAAAAAGAATAGTGCATGCAGTTCATGATAGAGTCCTTGCCCACCATGTACAGGACCCTATGTTCAGCCCCCAGTGCCATAAAACAAAGCAAAACAAACTGAAACTAAATGATAAAATTGAACCAAGTGAAGGAAAATAAAGGGGCATTCCAGGAGGTCAGACAGGGAGAAGTCAGGCACCGCATAAGGCAGACAAGAAGAAAGAACTATATGAAGTACTGCAGAAATCTAGAAGAAAGAAGAAAACGACTGTTTGGGGTAAGGATTAGTAAAGGTGAATTTTTACCAAAGATATGGCACATCAACTGAATTGTGATGGATTAGTACTTGTCACTTGCAAAAGCAAGAGACTTTCCTAATTCTCTGTCATTGGTGTCTCTAGAAGACAGGGAGATAAATGTATAATCCAGAGAGCAAGAAAGTAGCAGCTGTAGTCATCACTAGAAATGTTTTTATTGCAATTTGCAACTTTGACAACTATTTGTTATTTGTCATCAGGTTATGTGGAAACAATAATAAAAATTATCTAGAGTTTTTCTTCAAGCTGATCCATATTTATGTGTGTGTAAGCTGATGGATTCAGGGAATATTATAAGCTGATCCCCAGATCATAATGAGGAACTTATAATGAGTAACTTATTATAATTTATTGTAACTTATAATGAGAAATGAGGGTCATTATGCTATAATGATAGCATCTACTTTAAGACAGAGACTTGACAATGTAAGAATAACAGCTGGAACCTTGAGTGTATTTACAAGTATTCTCCAAGCATTATCTTATCTAATCCTCATAGCAATTTCATAGCTAAATCCTATTAGCTATATTTTGTTGATTATGAAACAGACATGAAGAACTCAGCTAAACTAATATGGTACACACTTTTGAAACTGGGCGAGGTGATATCAAGATCCCAAACTATTACCTGTATGTTGAATTCCTTCAGACATTTCTGAATGAAGAGAGGACAAACTGGGGAAAGAAGTTTATTTGTAGGAAACTGTTCCAGGAGTATTTTTCAACCGAAGATAATGCCAAGGACATCAATGGGACCATCTGTTGAGCTTTGAAGTGTTTGTTATAGTTGGTTTCCTGACGTTGGTGTCTCACATTCCTGGGAAATCTAGGGAGTGAGAGAGTTAGAACTTTAGGGTAGAGCCAGGAAAGTGTGTTTGCTTTGGCATCTACCTGCTTTCTCAGGCTGATAGAGCAGGGAATCTGTGTTTCCAATGGCCCACTTTGAAGGATGTTGGAGAGAAAAGCTGTCCTATAGATGGGCAGGGAAGGTGAAAGGCGGAGAGCAGGTGAACCCTCCATTTCAACTGATCGTTCAGTTATTGACAGAGGTATGGAAGCTGGTGGTGGTGGTGGTTGGAATCCTAGGGCTGAGGAAAGAGCTGAGAGGAACCAGCTAATGGAATTCTGTTCAAGAACTCCAAGAAGGAGGGGTAGGCAGGAGCCACAAGAGAGCACACACACACATGTCCGGTAGAAAACTCAGGTATGTACATTTGCTTGATCTCACAAGCTCAGAGTTGACTTCAAATGAAATCCATTTCTAAAAATTATTCATCTATTTTCTTATATGTCCTTTCTCTTTAACCTGAGGCTTTGGAGAAACCTAAACAGAAGCCCACAGCGGGGAGAAGGGTGGTATGCATAGTGTCACAGCATAATTGGAAAAGAATAAGACAGAGCAATAAGGGCTGTCACTATCCTCCTCAATCCACCAAAGGCTACAGAGCTGAGTGCCCAAAATAGGGGAAGGGATAGGGCTTGGTATCAAACCAAATTCCATACTTTGATTCCCCTCTGGACAACGATGTGCTCAGAGCTGAGACTGTGACTTAGACTCAATGGCCTATTGCACCTTGATCTAGAAGGAGGTAAACCATGAAAGCCTTCTGGAGCGTGAGAAAATCCTCCTAAACTACTACTGGCCAACTGTATCAGCCGTTGCTTCTCCATCCTCCACGGTCCTTGGTTCCCTTTCCTATTTCTCCTCTTTCCTTAACAGCTCTTAGGAGGAAGCTGATGCTCAGGCCCACTCAGTCATTCTCCTGTACATCTGTACCAAGTCCTGCTGTCCTTGTGTAATGTATGCTTTTATTACCGCAATTATTACTTGAATTTTATGACTCTTTAATTGCATTTCTTCTAACTGATTCTTTTTCCTTGAAAATATTTTTCTGCATGTTTTATGATATTGGGGGTTGAACGTAGGCCTTTCCTCATACTAGGCAAGTGCTCTATCACTAAGCTATATCCCCGCTTTTCTACATATTTCAAATTCTTGTGCCTGCTGTAAATTCTACTTTATGTATAGGGAAGGGTGGCCTTCTGTGATAGTAGTTACATTGAGCTAGTTATTTTGCCTGGGAATTCCCATTTTTCCTGATGATTGATGTTAAGTCTCACCAGCTATTTTTGTAATTTTATTTATTTATTTATTTATTTATTTATTTATTTATTTATTTAATGCTGGAGGCTGAACCCAGAGTTTTCACACTAAGATACAACCCAAGCCCCCTTTGTTATTATTTGGAGACAGGATCCCCCCGAGTCATGAAGTCACTGACCTTGCAGTGCTCCCGCCTTGGCTTCTCACAGTGCCTGCATTACCAGTTTATGCCACCAGGCCAGTTCCTACAGGGTGCTTTGGGTGCAAGGCCAAATCCACACCCCATGGTAGGCGGAAGGAGTCTCACCAGAGAGCGGCTGCTCCCCAGGACAGATTTCCTCTCTTTCTTGCTCTCCAGAGGGAAGCATTTCTCCTTCTGGCTCTTTTGAAAGATGGTGCAGACCATCCTGTTCTGCTGCAGTCTGTCGGTCCAACACTTAAGAGAAGTGGGAGAAGCCTACTGGCTGGCGAGGGTCACTTTTCATCCCCATCCTCCCTGAGCTGTCCCCTCCACTTCATCCCTGTGGTTCTAGTTGTTCTTTAAGAGTCAATTCTGCATACATCATGAAAAAGAAGTGGTAGTGGGGGGGGTTAAGAATGGGGTGAGTGGAAAGGAAGAGAAGGGACTAAGTGCTTGCTTTGGTAAGTGCAGGGACCCGGGTTCAATCTCCAGCACCACATGCCACCAACCCCGACTCTGGGTGAGCTGAGCTGGCCACTGAGTCTGAGTGTGGTGGCAGTGCCTGCAATCTCAGTGCTGGGGAGGCTGAAAACAGGAAGTTCACTATGAGTCCAAGCTCCACAGTGAGACCCTGTACCAAATACATTGAAAAAAATTAAAAAGGAATTGGTGTATCAGTTTCCCACAGGAGATATAAATATTATGCATTATACACATATACTAATAAAATAAAATATATTAAAAAGAAAAGAATCATCAGACCTTTTCTAGCTCCTCTAACTCTCAGAAGGCCCCTTAAGTCACCAAAGGAGGGAACACTTAGGACCATCATTATAGGGCCTCAGAGGCAGGACTCTGAAAGGGACCCTTTGATGCACATTGGGCAGGATAAGAATGGTGTCCTAATCTCTGGGCCAGTTCCTTATTTAGAGATGTTTAAAAAGTTAATCAACAGCTTAGAAATCAGTGGTCTGTAGTTGTGAGTCCTTAGACTTTGGTCAAGTTCCTGGCTTCTTTGAGTCACTGTGTCCTCTTGGTCAGATGGGAATGACAGCTGCACCTCTGTGCCACTGCACATGAGCTGCAAGTGAAAGCTGTGCCGAGACCGATTGAGCCCAAGGAGGGGCGGGGAACCCAGCATTCCCAGGGCCCCTGGCCGGACCAGCCTCCTGGCCTCCATGTTCTAGCTTCTTTACTTCTTCACATGGCAGATTGAATGGTGGCCCTTCTCCAGCGGCAGCGCTAGCTCTATCTTTGTGATCTATGAATGTAGCAGGTCCGAGCCCCTGAATTATTGCCAGGCAGCACAGGTCTGTGTGTTGCTCCTGTCTGCTCACAAGATCCTGAGGGCTTGTGGGAACATTCTTCCTCTGATCCTTGCTGGCAGAGAACTACTCTATACAAAGGTTTTGTCCACCAGCCCAGTCTCAGCAGGTGCTTCACAAGGCATTTGCCTGTATGAATATCAGGGAACCTCCTGGCCAAGAAATCTGGCCTGTTCACCTTGTCCTCAGGCAAAATGCATCAACTATGCCTTAGAATGCTACAAAATAGAAACAACTCCCTGAGGTAAAGCTAGCACTTCAGGGCCCTGCCTCTAACCTGAACATTCTCTGGGAGATTCTCAGCCACATGCCAGAGAACCCTGAGGAAGAGACTGTGCACTTGCCTAGAAGCTATTGCAAAGGGCAATGGTAGTCATACTCCTCCCTCTTTCTCAAGTTTTAGAGATAAGTTTAGTTATTTTTCTCATGAAGTATAAAACAAGAGAGAACAGACTTTGGAGTCATGAGTCCTGAGTATGAATCCTAACTTGGCCTTGGTAGTTTTGTGGCATTAATCAAATGAGAATGTTCCTCAAGCTTATTGTCTTTAGTCTGAAGTGCGGCTGAAATGCCTATATGCAAGAGGGTTGCTGAGATAAATCAGATGCATGATGACATAAGTGAAAGTGATAAGTGAAAATGAAATTCTGGAAACATGTGGAGTTCTCTGGAAGTTGGCTGTCACCAATATTGGTGGCTTAGTCCTTGGCAAGATGTGTGATGTAGTAATTAGGTTTATCTGATGGCCCTGGCACAGTGGTAAATACTACATTGGGTGATGTTTAGTATTTTTTGTGTTATAAAACTCATATGTCTTCTCTTAGGCCTGTGAACCAAAATAAATACTTAGGTTTGAGAAAGAACCTGAGATGAGGACACAAAATCTCTCACTGAAAGTCTATGTAAGAGATATTATGCTCAGTGTCCAAGATGCAGAGGTAATTTGTTATACAACCACAACCAATATTGGTCATTCCTCCTTTATAAAATGAACAAAAACCTACCGATCTTGGCTACTTTTTTTCTGAAATCATAGTAGTTGAAAACACTGAATTAGAATCAGGCCTTTGTGACTTCAAACCCAGCATGATCTGTTTTTGTCTTTCCACAATAGAAATAAACTATTAGTTTGAAGCAAGAAAAATGTAATATACTGTCTTCAAGTATGATCTTTTAGTTACGGAAGTTAATGGATCAAAGAATAAATTATTTTGAGAATGAGTAACCAAAATCAAGTACAAAATAGACTTACAGGGTTGGGGAAGAATAGTTTTCTGAAGCACAAATGTCTTGTCATCAACTGAATTACAGATTTGGGGGACAAAAACGAATATAATAAGCATGTTCTTACTCTTATGTAGCTTGCTGTCTTCTATAGAAAATGTGTGAATAGATTATAACTGATTGGTCAGTTCAGAACAGTAATTGAGAGTTCTAGAATCTATAAAACTTCTGTAAGAATCTATTAATTAGTAGCCCTATAATCTTGGGCAAAAGACCAAGTGCTTGCTATGCAAGACTATGCTAAAATCTTCAAGTTTATCTTCTCTTCCAGTCTTACTAAGTGCTAAGCTTTTTATGTGCATTATTCAATTTAATCCTCATGATAATCCTATGAGTAAGTACTATTACCCCAATTTTATGGATTAGTATTTGATTGCACTGCTAGATAATTAAAATATATAATCCATACAAAGAGTTTGACCAGCATCCAGACCATTGTAAGTGCTGACAAAATGGTTGAAAAGTTCTGTGTGTAACTCTAAAGCCAGACCCTGAGAAATGATGTGTGCATAAGTAGTTGGCTAGGGAAAGGTATAAGAAGCTAAAGGAAGAAAGATAATAAAATCCATATTCATGAGCAAGGTTCCATTGTGAAAACTAGGGGTTTCATCACACTGAGGCTCAAGACCTAGGAAAGAATGAACCCCAGAAATGAAGGTCCAAAGTAAAGAGGATGGTCCATCTTCTTTATGGCTCTTTTGTCTCACTGATGGAGGAGCACGCAGGGCTTGCTCTAGTTGGGAGTCTGGTGCGCTCTGTTTGTGACGTAGTCTTCAAACAGAGGTGCGGAACTCTTGAGTGGAGAAAGTGTCTTCAGACCCTACAAGGACTATCCTAGAAAGCATCTTTTATGAGAAGTTATTAGTAGAACTGTCCATGACAAGTCAATCATATCACAGGGTAGCCAGTGCTATGATAGGACTCTGATGCACATTACATAAAACCCAAAAGAACATTATTGCCTCCTAGATGTAGATAGGGAACATGACCACAGGGGTAAAAGAAAAGTTTTGCGTGTATGCAGAAGTGTGTGTGCAAAGTCTAACCAGAAGACAAGAAAAATGAAGACTTGTTCTAAAAAAAACCCAAATAAATAAATAAATAAATAAATAAATAAATAAATAAATTTGGCTATTGGTCTCACTTGAAAGAAAAGAGCAATGAAAACTGAGTTTGGAAAGATCAACAAAAGTCAGATCATACAGATTGGAAGTGCTTGGGCTTTATCCTAAAATCTTAAAGGATTTTCATTGGATTTTTGTTTTGGCATTTCACTCACATCCATGAGAAACAATTGAATCTGGAGAAAAGAAAACATTTGAATGTAAGAAGGTGTGTCAGAAAAGAAAGAATGGGCAAAAGTAAGATGATGAGAATTAATGAGTATGTCTCACTCCTCCTACGGGCCAGAGATTTAGGAGCAGCTTGGCCAGGGTTTCTGACTCAAGAGTTCTCAGAGAGCCCAACAGGATGGCGTGGGAGGGCCTGGTAGAAGGCATAGGAGTTTCCTCCAGCATGACTTATTTGTTTGATTGTCGGTCTAGTCTTCTTCGTATGGACCTCTCCATAGGGCTGCTGAAGACCATCAGAACACAAAATCTGGTTTCCTCTATAGTTTGTGATTCCACAGAGACCACTCAAGTCAGAAACTGCTATATGTTTTATAATCTAGCCTCAAAAGCCACACTATCATGTCTGAAGTATCTCACTGGTGGTGCAGCCTAGCCCTGACCAATCTGGGAGGAATCTATATAAGGGTGTGAATATCACAAGCTCATGCTCTGGTCAACTGGAGTGAACTCCAGTTTCTTAACAGCTAAATCAGCTTAGCTACCAGTAAGTCTTCCTGAATATATTTTCTTCAGTATGGCTACTTAAGTATAATTTTTTTCAATCTGAATTCATGTGAGGAGACAAATTATTTGTCCTGTGCATAATGTTGAGACTAGATAACTGCTATAGATTCTCCTGTTCAAGTAGTTGTCACCAGGATCATTGTGAAATCTAGCTGAGGAAATGTTGGCATTTCTTTAGTTAGTAGTCAGTCTTGTCTGTGCCTAAGAATGACACTTTCTGGTTCTTGGACTTGCTCTACTATTTGTTTGCATTGGAAATGTAGCTTTACTAAAAAGTGAATACATGTCACTGAAATTGTCACAGTTGCCTGGCACCATAGCTTCACCCATCCTAGCTAGTGAGGTTATTATAGAAGTGGGAGGAAGCCATGTAAAGAGAAAAGAGATCAAGACAAGCCTTCAACAAAAACTGAGACACGTCCAGGAGTGCAGAGGAAACCCAGTAAATCAGGGTTCAGGAAGACAGTGTATTAAGAAGAGCAAAGTAAGCAAGAATCAAGTAGTTTTGAGTTGTTAAAATAAAGATGCCTTGGGAATGATTAGGCTTTTAGGTTTTGGAAAAAAAGACAATTTGGGAAACCATGCAAGGAATAATTTCAAAAAATGGAAAATTCAAATGTCAGGCTAAACTGGGTTAAGAAGCAGGAGGGAGGCAGAATTAGAAGCACACTGGAAGGAGTTGGGAAGATAGCTCAGTAGAATAAGCTCTTGCCTGGCAAGTGTAGGGTACTGAGTTCAATCCCTGGTACCACGGGGGAAAAAAAAAGCACGCTGGCACAGGAGCAGTGAGCAATCTTACTTAGGCATATAGAAATGAACAACTAAACAAAAAAGAAAGGAAACAGAAAACAGACCATGTCTGACAAAGCTACAGAGATTGGATCCAGAGTTGGCAGGAAAAATGCTACTACTGCCGCAGGAGCAGAAGAGGCTGAGAAGATGGGTGTCCCTCCTTGAAGTATTTGATATAGGAGAGGAAGGCAGGAAAACTTGGCATGTTCATGTTATAACTAGAGGTTTTCTATGGCTGGATGCCCTGGCAACCAATGGGAAGAAGTTGTGGGAAGAGGACAGGGGTGCTGGAGAGGAAGTTAGGAGTGATACCCCTAGACCTCTCTTTGTATGTAGGGGAGACTCACTTGGGGATTTCAGGCAGCTCAGTGGGTCTTTCTGATCAGATAGGGTCAGTGACTCATCAGATACGAGGGGATGGGTAGAGGACGGTGCCAGAATTTCTAGCACTTTGGAAGGGCTGTGGGGTGCTGATGCCACTGATCTACGGAGAGTACCAGTGAAGCAGCAGAGCTGCGCACCTGTTTGGTGAGCCTGGGGTGCATTTAGAATTGCTGCTCAGCTGGTAGAAACAGCCTTGATATTACTGATGCAAAGGAGACCCAGGAAATCTGGGTTCACGGGACCCTAAAAAGGCACATCTCACGCTGAGCTGATGTGGAAGGGGATTTCCACATCATCAATAGAATTAGAGATCAGCTTGGAAGCCCACTTTTCCTGGCTGTAGCTGGTGTTCACCAGAACCAAGGGCAGTGTTGCCAGTTTTTTTTTTTTTTTAAATAGTCACTGAGTAGTAATTTCAAGTAGATCTGGCCCAGTAGCAAGAGAAAAATGGGTTGGTGGTCAGGTATATAATCAGGCACACACACACACACACACACACACACACACACATCACTTGTTACTCAAGATTAGTATTCCTCAGGTAACCTGGTATGAGAACCTACACTAAAGGGCTACTGTAAATACTGCCGGCTTTTTTGGGGTGTTCCTTACTGTATGATGTTTACAATGGAAACTGAGATCCAGAAAGAAGGGCCTTCGTCCAAACCACCTAAATATTTAGGGACAGAACCGGGATGAGTCCCTGAGCCTCCTGACTGCTAGATCTGTTTCCATGCTTCCAATTGAGCAAATCCAGCTGCATCTTTATGTCCTTGTGCACAGCTCGTTTCCAGGATGTGGCTAATGCCTAAGGAAATGCTGGGAACACTGTGATGTTCAAGGGTCACAGAGTTTCTATTATAAACATTCTCTCCCCAGGCCTTTGGCCAGGTCTCTTCTAATGTTGTTAGCTCTACTCTGCAAAATATAGACAGCTCAGAGACCAGCTGTCTCCATAGCAAAAAGATCAGGAGGTTGGCTAAGCTTATAGGACCCCATATCTTGGGAGAACCACCACCCAGGCTCTACCCTGCCTGTTAATCTTGAGAGATTGTCTCTGTACGGTGTTCTCATTTCCATGTTCATTTATAGGTTCATTCATTGATTCATTTGGCGAAGATGATCAACTTGGAACATGAACTTGCAATAATTGGAGGCAGTCAATATTTCTCTGCTGATATGATAGATATAAAAATTTGGAGCCAGGCATGGTGGCATACACCTGTAGTCCTGGCACTATGATGGAGGCAAGGAGAGGTACAAGTTCCAGGCTGGTCTTAACTACATGAAGAAAACCAATCTCAAAAAAAAAAAATGGGATCACTATTTGTTTCCTGCAGGAATATACACAGAAAGTTGGTGATTCCAGCTTTTACGTATCACTAGAAAACATTACAGATCCCCTGAGCTAGAAAAACCTAACACCCCACAGTAACCATAGCCAGCACAAGTTGCCAGAATTGCTGAGAACATTAGACTACTGGCCCAATTGCTGCGCACTTTCTGCCCTTCTGTTGAATTCATGTAAAACTACAACTTGTTTCTGGCTGCTGGAGATAGGTGTTTAACTCCCATAAGAATTGGTCAAATCCCCATCCAGAAACTTCCGAATGCTGGAACTTCTTCATCTGTCTGTCTCTAAATATTTCTCTGTCTCTTCTCTCTACTAAGACTGAGGTAGGCGGTGAAGGCTAGGGAAAATCAGGCACTGGGTGGAGCAGGTCAAGGTTCACACAAACCTAAAGTTGGTGGATGGCACAAGGTGTTTTCGGGAACGAGAAGACTTGTACACAATCCTGGACCCAACATGACCCCAAGCTTATGGATTCTGGGCACTGTATACAAAACCAATCAGAGAGCAGCATTTTCATCCTTTGTGTGAACTGGAGCCATTGCTAGGACCAACCAGAAGATGCCATTCTCAATTGCTCATTTATATATGTGTATATAAACATGTTTCTGACCTTTCATTGATATTTAAGTCAAGGCTAAGAAAATTTTTGATAGGACAATTTATTTCTGGCATGAGGCCAAGTGAGTTTTTGACAGAAAAAATGTCCCAGCACCCTCTTTGCATGAAGGAGAGGCAACTCTAGCATCTTGGATGCTAGAAAGCCCTTTCCTTCATTCTGCAGGCCACTGTGAGCCTTTTCCCTGGCCTGTTCTTGGCTCTGTAGAGTTTACATCTTTTGTACCCTCAGTAAATCTATACCTTCACTGCCTTTTCTGTGTGTCTGTGGGACACCAAGAATGTGGAAAGATCTTGTCCTAACTTACTAAGAGTGGTTCTGCAGGTTTCCATATTGTGAACAGTGGAGCCAGAATTATGATGGTCTCCTATGTTATAAAAATCTCTCTTATTGTTTCTTTGTTTAAGATGGGAATAGCTGTCTGTTTTTTTTTTTCACCACCAAAGTTCCTTTCTTCCCCAACTTCAAATAAAGTACTTTCATGGTTTCAAAGCTTTTCATATTCTAAATGACCTAATTGTTTTATCGAAAGAGAAAAGAATGGAGCCACCCAAACCCTTCCACAGATATTTGGGAACACCTGGTACCTGGGAAGTATTAAGTCAGGTCCTGGTCACAGGAGGAAATGATTTGGATAATCGCATCTGGAGCTGGACACCATCATTCTGCTGTTCCGTACGGACCAAGGAACCAGGCTATGTCTCAGATCAAAGGCACAGTCTGGACCCCAGGGGAGCAAGAGAGGAATTCCTGGAAGGGAGGCAGCTCCAGAGCCACAGAGTAAGCAAGAAAGCTAGTTTTCTGGGAAGGATGAGCTACCTGATTTGTAAGACCCGTGAAAAATGAAAACGTAGGACCACTTGGTAAAACTGTTTAGAATTTTAAGATGGCAACACTGGAGTGTTAAGTCAAGCGTAGACCTTGGGCAATTACGTGATGGCAACACCTGCCTCTGGATCACGTATTTGGTGCTGCTTGTTCCACTCAGGGTCCCTGGAGGTATTTGCAAAAGGCAGATCTCTTCAGTCTCCTCCTCAGGCCTCATGGAGAGATAACTGGGTCAGGTCTCCTGGCTTCCTACTTAGCGCGATGCTCAGTTTCCACTTCATTTTCTCATCTCCTGGCAAAGAGGCCTTGACTTACATACATGAAAAGAAATATGCGTGCCACTTTCTAAAACTTCTAAAAATAGGCAGTTTTTATAATTAAAACGAAGAGTTTGTCACCCATTTCCAAGTGTCACTCCCACTTGCCACTTGCTAAGATGTTGTCTAAACTCTCTGGGTGGAAAAAGCAGTAGTAAGGGTTGTCAAAGTATTATAGACAGCATGCGATTAAGATAATACATGTAATGTATTTAGCATGTAATCAATGGGATCCATTAGTATTGCCCCGGTATAAATAAAAATAGAAGGGAGTGGTGGGCAGATGAGCAAGGCAAGAGGAGAGGAAGACTATGGCATGATGGGAAACTGCTTGCTTATCTGTCACTAAATCCAGGGGTCCTGGTAAACTCTCTAAATCATGCTCACCTTCACATCCATAGCATTTAGCCCAGGGCTTACACACTTGTTCTGTTCATATTTACTGAAAGAAGGAAAGTGGGAGGGAGAGGAAAAAGGAATTGAACGTTTCCAGATAGGGGAACCTACTAGGTGCAGAGATGGCTTACCTTGGAGTCAGTCTTCATAGTGGCAGCAAAGTTTTTAGTGCCTGTGGATCACTTAGTCCCGTCAGTTGTCTTTCTCCTCTCCCCACAAAGTTAACCTTTCATCATAAGGCGGAATGTGATAGCAGAGATGACAGAGAACGAGGTGAAAGAAAGGAAGGAGAGCACTGGGAGATGTTATTTCTGTCTCTGCCCACTGCCTGCCTACCTTCCAGTCATCCGAGCCCTGGGTCCAGGAGAGTAAGACTACGCAAACCCAAGCAAGCAAGAGAGAGACAGAGAGAGAGAGAGAGAGAGAGCGAGAGAGAGAGAGAGAGAGAGACAGAGAGAGAGACAGAGAGAGACAGAGAGACAGAGACAGAGACAGAGAGAGACAGAATGAAGAGAGTGCTTAAGAAAATGAGGTGGTGGAGGGATCTCGAGATGGAGCTACTGTGGCTTGTTGAAGGGAAGGAGTGGAAGCTGGGATCTCAGAGCTGGAGCATAGAGTTGAGAAGCCCTTGCCCTTTCTCTTAGGAAGATGTGGAAAGGGCTGTGGATAAGAGTTTCAAGATCAGCCCTCACAGCAGACGCTGAAATACACAAGCTAGTGTTCACACAGAGCACCTACGACCACTGAGCTCTTGGCGCATGAAAGGCGTGCCAGGCTTACAGTCTGGTGGCTCACACCCAGGCCCTCCTCAAATCTACTGCACCCTTTCACAGTGCTCCAGGCTTTCATCTCCTCCTACCAGCTTCATCTCAGCTAATAGCAAATGTCTAAGTCAGCCAGGAATACAGACCCTTCCGGGACTCCTCACTGCTGCACCTTCTGCCCTCAACCTCCCATGGATGATCTTGACCACTTTACTTGGCCATTTTTCTAACCCTGCCCCATTCAGACCACTACCACTTTGGACTTAAAATATTACAATAATGCCTCTTCCCGTTCTCTTTCCCCTAGCCTTCTCTCATCCATCTTTTGGTTATGGAAAGTGACTCATCTATAGTCTCATCCGGTTCATATTCCTTCTCCAGCTAGCACAACTGTGTCTCCTTTAGTGCCTGCGGACCAACTACTGGGCCTGACTGTCAAGGCAGTGCCTAATCTACTACAGCTTCCCTTTCAGTCCTCATCCTTGCCCTTCTGTCCACACACTGTGAAGAGCAAACATATGCCAAGCATCTTGTTCCTTTTCACATCTCCATTCCTTTGCTTGGGCTATTTCCCCTGCCTGGAATGTAGTCCTGTTCCACATCTTGTAACTCATGTCCTGCTGGCCCATTGCATCGGCCCAGCTGAACTGCCCATCTCTGTTCAACTCCAAGCCCTTACTGCACCTTTAATTCTCCAGCCCACAGCTGGTTACATGGAATTGGCTTGGAGCTCTCATCATCTCGTGTGCTAATTTGTGGTCTAGGCCTGCCACGTTTCCTCTGTACAGCTTGCGAGTCCCCTCAAAAGGGAAGACAGACTTGGTGATGTCAGCTCAGACACCAGCAGATGGTTGTTGATCTGAATGCTCTGCAATAGGTCTGGCACCTGCTGCTCGCTGTGACTGGGGAGCAATTGCTTAATTAAAACACACTAGAGACACTCTGTCTCTCCCTGCACCAAATGTGCTCTGGCAAATCCTCTGGGGGAAGAGGAAATATTAGCATGAATAATTACATTACCGTAACTGGCTCATCAGAGACTTGTAATTAGGAGATAAACATCTGGAACGCATGCATTTCTGCAACTGCACTCTACACCGAGAACTTGTGCACACGCAGAATGGGTTTCAGGTCACACTGCCCAAGTCAGGTGGCTGTGTGTTATTCTGGTTATATAATATATGTGCTTCCCCAAGCATGGAGGAGCAGTCAGGGTGTTCTCACAGAAGCCTGGGAGATGTGAGCTCCAGGAAGATAAAGCAAAGCGGCCAAGTTGGCTGCTTAACAAAGGTCTGTGGGGTCCACTTCCCCTACAAGGACACCTGGGGGAAATGCCTCCTCCTGTAGCCAATGGGATGCCACCAAACCCCTACTGTGTCTGCCTCTTTTTTCACCAAGTTTCCATTTCTCCATTGTCCAGTCTTAGAAGCCAATTGGGTAGTACTTTACATGAGTGGGAAAATAAAATTTACAGTCATTTCTGCCTTCTTATCCCATGTCCTTTTCTCCTGGGAAATCCACATGTAGTAGCTAAATAGTAACTTCCCCAAAGTTCGTGTCTACCTGCAACCTCAGAAGGTGACCCTGTGGGGACTCTACAGATGGAATTAAGGTAAGGATCCCAAGATGAGACTCCGAAGGAGTAAGGCAGTCCTTACATCCCATAACAAGAGGCAGACAAGAAGATACAGAGGCACAGAGAACGATAAGGGCCTGTGAAGACGGATGCAGAAGCCCCAGTGGTGTGTGTAGAAATCAAGTAATGCCAGGGATGGCCACACGGACACAAACACTAGGCAAGAGATATGGAGTTGATTCTTCCTCAGAGCCTCCAGAAGGACTGGACCCCACCAGCACCTCCATTTTGGACTTCTGGCCTCCAGAACTGTGACAGAATACATTTCTCCTGTTTTAGGACACTCAGGTACTTCACTATAGCAGCGCTAGAAAACTACTGTAATGTGCTCTCTAATTTACCTTTCACTGCCAACTGTACAAAGGTGGCGAACTCTCCCACCCCATGTGCTCTTAAAAAGTACTTTTCATTTCATCCTTATTAAAATTCTTTCAGGGAAATAGCATCCCATCAAAGCCAGCACTGGGCTATTATCCAGAAGGTCATACTCTTTGAGACGAGAGAGGGAAATTCTTTGCGTGGCATACTATGTGTTCTTATTGAAAAAATGCATGCTACATTAGCTTGCTTAGTTGCTATGCAACTTAAGGTAATCAGTAGTATTTTGGCTATTTTATAAATGAAGCAAACAAGAGTCCAGAGTCGCTGACCTAGACTGGAGATCTCCACTGACATATGGTGGTGGGTTGTCTGTCTTGCTGGACCAGTCCGGGTTGTTTTGCCTACTCTCTCTGATGGTCTCCAGATCAGAGACCCTGGATCATGCTTTATCCACAAGGCTGAATCCTCAGAGCACCTGTCTGCACACATTGTGCTTCACTCTCCCACTATAGCCTCTGCCAGAAATGAGAACCTTTCCCAGAATTAGTTCAGTGGAACCCACAGGTTCTTCCGATGGGATCAAGGTGGCTCCCTGCCTTGAAGCCACGTGGTCTACAGACAGGGTCTGACTTAGGGCTGCATGTGTATTCGGCCCTGATCCTGGGGTAGAGTTGTGCTGGACTCCAGGCAAAGGGGTTGCGTTTCACACAACACTTCCCAGCTTCCGTGTCTCCTTATGCAAAAGGAAGACAAACAGGCCCTGAATTCAACTGAGCTGAAATCTTGCTTCTCCCACTTACCGCTACAGTCATTTCCCGCTCCGAACCTCTCGCATCCCACAGGGGCTCTAACTATCTGTGAGAGGTTGCGTGCTGACGGAGCCCAGGCAAGCACAACATGGAGCTAACTGGTTGCTCTCCAACACATCTAATTGTATTTGATTAGAACGCTGTCTTTGGCTGCCCAGATATTTTTGACAGCCCAGCGCAGCACCTACAAGTGTGGCTCTGGAGCCAGACAGTCTGGGAAGAATACCAGCACTGCTATTTAATAGCAGTGGGGTCCTCTGCAAGGAATCTAAGGTTTGTGTGCCTTAGTTTTCTCATTTGCAAAGCTAGACCTGTTTTAGCACTCTATGTACACCACTTCATGGGGTTATAGTGAGGGTTATATTAGGTAGCACACACACAAAAAACGCTTAAAACAGAAGCCGGTACTAGGAAACATTTAATGACTATTGGCCCTCCAGCACATAGCAATTTTTTTGGAATATGTTTTTGTATTCTTGTTCCGTCACAGTCCTAGGAAATGATGCAGCTGAGGCTTTGTTCTTCTCTTGGTATTTCATACTCAGGTTGGGACTAAGTTTGTGTGTTCTGTAAAACGCAGGTTGGGGTTAGTCACCTCTGTCACTGTTACTGTTCTGCCGCCATGAACTGGATGCTCTCTGCCCTGTTCCACTCAGCCTTGGAGCCAGCCGAATAGGGACTGAAACCTCCAGTAACTGTGAGTTGAATAAACCTTTCCTTCCTTAAAAAACATGCAGGTTGCCTTCACTAGACCTGAAAATGGAGAGGTGACATCTACCTGGGAAGAATCTGCTGTGAGCTGCAAGGCTGCCACGAAGGGCTGTGGGCTCTGAGGGAAGTCATCCTCTCACGTGGGAGTGAACTCACCATTGCGTGAAACATGCACATAGGCGTGCACAGGGTGGGTGGCAGGAGTGGTGGGGAGAGCAGAGGGAGAACGGGCAGGGGCCTTAGCACTGCAATTTCGGGCCTGAGAGCATCCCTGCTGCACAGCGACTGTGGATTCCAAATGTCATCTGCCAATCTCCATCGTGTCGCTTGACCTATGCGGGAGGAGCGAACAGCGAGAGCTGTCCCGCTCACAGCTCACAGTGACATCAGGATAGGCCTAGGCAGCAGGTTTTGGACTCAGACGAGGCATAAAAAGGGCACCTCTGATGAAGTCTACGGGCAGCTTCCAGAACACAGCCGGGGCATCTCCGGATGCAACGCAGGGCCCACTGCCGGAGCTGGGGCGCGGGCTGCTACTCGCGTCACTCTCTCCACAGGAACACGGAAGCACTCTGTGCCAAGCTGTAGAAAGCTGCCAGGGTCCGAACTTCATGGATTTTCTCTGAACCTCTGCCTGGCATAGGTTCTAACATTCCCGAGAAAAGCTTCAGGAATGCTTCTGTATGTCTCGCCTCTCAAACTTCCAAATACCCTTTTTTTAAAGCTTCAAGCCCCAGGAGCAGTCATCTTTCCACCCTCCTCTAGTCCTCTGGGAACGGTGTGAAGAAAGGTCTCAGTCACGTGAACAACCTGAAGGCTGAAGCCCACAAGTGGGGCTCACCCTCTGCTACCCAGTCGGCACCCAATAGAAGATTCTCCATGCTATTATTACCAATTTTAAATGGAACAAATGAGCCTTGAACAGCGTCACTCATGGTAAAGAAGATACAGACAGACCCTGAGCTGCTTCCGTGGATGCACTTTGGAAAACACTTCTCATTTTACCGAAAGAATGTCAGCTTTGCAATGAAGACTTATGCGAAGTTGTCTTTTGCACTTGTTCCAGATTCTATTTTACCTGTCCTTAATCTTTTTCAGAACTTTAAAATTCTGATTGAACTATAATATCTGCACATATTTAGGAGGCTCGGTGTGATTTTTTTATTCATGTATACATTGAATAATTATGAAATGATGATATATAGCGTATCTGTCACTTAAAGTTCTATATTAACACTGTGTGTGTGTGTGTGTGTGTGTGTGAAAGAGAGAGATCTGAGACTTAACTCAGAACCTTCACCTTAAGCTACATCTCAGCCCTTCAAAATAATTTTTATTTTTCGTAATTGATAAGCCATGATTAAGTTGCTAGATTGCCTAAACTGGGCTTCAACTTGAGATCTTCTTGCCTCAGCCTCCTAGAGTGCTGGGATTATAGGGATGTGCTACTACAACAAGCTGGTTTTAGCCTTTGAATACTTTAAATATATATTTAAATGAAGCATTCAAAGCCCAATGCAGTAATCAATCTTAAATACTTCATGTGTTGCATTCTCAAGATTCTCTTCTCTTGGTTTTCCTCATGATTTTCAACTTTTAAAAAGAATGTATGCAAAATTTTGGGTTTAATACCTGATCAGTTCTTAGAGTCTTCATTTTTCTTATCAAGACGTCAATGTAAGGGCTGGCCAAATATCTCAGCGGGTTAAAGCTGCTATAAGCAGGTGCAGGGGCTGGAGCTTCAATCTCTGGGCCTGCCATTCCAGCCCTGCCCCAGGGCACATTGAGAGGGCAATTGAGACCGGGCACGGTGGCATATGCCTGTAATCCCAGCTCTTGGGAGGCTGTAAACAGGTGGATCACTACAAGTCTGACCTAGTACTGAGACCCTGAACACTCTGTAGACCTTTCCCTAAAAATATTTTTTAAAAGTCAATGTACACAAAAATAATAAATGAAACATGCATTTTTCTTGAAAGAGAAGATTTTTAATTATGTGCGTGCTTTGGTTCTCCTTGTTGCACAGATGCACACCAGAGCAACATCCTGGTGCGGTGGCCTTCACGCTGAGACACGGCCCAACGCCCAGCCCCTGCGCTGCTTCCTATAGCATCAGCTGAGCTGCACAGGAGCTGCCGATCTCAATGAACCTCCAGCCCCTCTCCCTCCCACTCTCCACTTTCCTTCTCACGAAAGGACTTCGTCTTTAACTGGACATGAGCCCAGGTACCTGACAGATGCAGAGAAGGGAGCCTCTGAAGGGAAACTGCTCCTGGCCTTTGACAGCTGATGTTGCCCCTGGGAGATGCCAGTCGCAGGGACTGGGTACCAGCTGTGGGCCGCCTCCTCTGAGCCTGGCAGCGTGCAGCCCACTCCAAGGTCACAGTTCTTGCTTCTAGAAAAGGGAGATTTCAGAATTTTCCAGCTCTCTGTTTCAGAGGGGTCATGAGGAGATTCTTCTTAATACAGTGGGGAATTCAAAACATACAGTGAGACATAAAATATCAATTCAGTCCAGGCCCAGAGTGCTCTAGCCTTCTGGAAAGAGAGAAGTAGTGGGAGGGGGGTAATTTGTGTTCAGGAATGGCAGATGTGGTTGATCCACTTTGGATTTATCTGCCCATCTGGACTTTCAAAAGAAAAGAAAGTGGTGTGGTAACAATTTTATAGCAAAGGCCACAAGCTGGTTAATCTTTAGGGATTTTTTTGAGTTAACTTCTGAAAACGTCGATTCGGCCTATTGATTTCATATTAATTGGCTCTGACTAGCTGGAGCACAGCCAGGGAAATCCCAGCACGTGGCATGTTACAGTTGTCCATCAGCCTCCTCTGGAGCTCTCAGAGAGGCAATGTGGCTGGGTGGCTCCTGCCGTGGTCCACGGGCCCTTTTCTAGGAAAAGCTTTTGGCCAGAGTCAAGGTTTCTAAAATGAAAGGACAGTTGATGGTGGAGGGCTTTGTGCCTTGATGTACAACGTGAGCTCTCCCACATGCTGAGACCATTTTTCTTTGGGGCTTTGGCCAAGTCTCAGAGAGAGAGAGAGACAGAGAGAGAGAGAGAGAGAGAGAGAGAGAGAGAGAGAGAGAGAGAGAGAGAGTCAGAAAAAGGAAGGGGTGGAGGGAAGGATGGAGAGAAAGAGAACTGAGGCACATTGAGAGCAACAGAGGCAACCAGGAAAAGGAGAAAAGAGAACCTGGGATGTGGAAGCAACAGAGACATGAGAGATAGAAACTTCTAGAGACAGCAAGAGGCACAGAGAGAGTCAGGCATAAAGAGCAGCAGACAATGGGAAAACCAAACAGAAAAAAAGATGCTCAGGACCAAAAAAAAAAAAAAAAAAAAAAAAAAAAAAAAAAAAAAAAAAAAAAAAAAAAAAAAAAAAAAAAAAAAAAAAAAAAAAAAAAGAGAGAAAGAAGAGAGGCATAGATTTAGAGACAGAGAGAGAGAGAGAGAGAGAGAGAGAGAGAGAGAGACAGAGACACAGGGCTAACAGTGCATCTTCAGAGACAGAGACGGAGCTGGTGGCCAGGAAATACATCTGCCAAAAGAAAAGGCAGGGTCAACAACATGGGGAGTTTGTAGGCTGCAGACATCTGGGTACAGGGTGACAACCAGGACCCAAACAGCTGAGAAGGTACAAAAGAAAGAGAAGGGAAACTCCGACGGTGAGACCCAGAGACAGCAGAAGTCCCCAAGAGCAGCTCATAGCGGAGTTACCCATCCTGAGCCACTAGGACTCAGTGTGGTCCCTGGGAGTCACTTGGGGCTTTGGTTTGGGGTCCGCAGGAACCCTGGCAGCCCAACCCCAGTTCTGTGTGGTTCCACAGCCCGCAGAACAGGTTAGAGTGTTGTATGGCAGAACAATGGCTACATCACCAATGACTGGAAACAAAAGAGGAGAACAAAAGCAGCGGGGAGAAGCCCCACGGGAACAGCTTGGAATCCCAATTTCCTACATGCAGTTGCTAAGCAGTTTCCTGTTGTGTGTGTTTCTCAGCGCTGAAAAAGTACAAGGACTGTTAGGAAAGTGGGTGTTGGGGGGGGCTGCGCTGTGTGGTCTCTGGGTTCTCAGGTGCAGAGGGCCTTTCTTCGTGGGAGGCCAGAAGACACGCAGCTATCCTGAGCAACAAAATGAAATGGGATTGACTTCTGAGCTATTTCATTGTAGCCACACACTACAAAAGAGGAAACAAAGGTGGTCTTTTAATATCATAGGGATGCACCACACCTATATCAGGAAAAGTGGTCTCCTGGGCTTCTCCCTCTGCCTTACCAGGTAGGTCGTGTAGTCTGAACGACTACCACTAAAGCCTTGCTTATTCTACACTGGACAGCGTCCCCACCGGTCTTCGTTTCTTTTGGAGGCATGTGTCCAGTTAGGTCACCTTCGGTCGGAAGCCCTAGCCTACCCATCCCTTTGGCCAGTGCCTTGCACAAAGAAGTTGCTGTGTTGTGGCTACTGAAAGCAGGAAAGACACAACGGCATGGCATTAAAGACTTCCTGGATCCAGTCATGCAGCCCAGTTTAATATTACAGATGATGAACTCAGAAACAAACAGGAGGAGGTATGAATGCAGGCTGCGGTCACTCTGTGTCGAGAGGTTTAAATGTTAATCACACAAGTGTCCCAATGTTCACAGGTTTCTGATCAACCACTTACCCCACCCTTGTGGTTTACTGTCCCTTGGTGGGATTGTTTCATCCTGAAGCTGGATTCAGACCTTTTCTGACATGCCCAAAGGCTAGGACTGAATGCCCGGGCTGAGCATGGAAGATTGGTATTTATTTGGAACACAACCTGATAGGATTCCTGTGATGGGGAGTAATTTGAGAAAAGCCTACAAACTTGAGAAAAATAAACAAGAATCAGATAATCCATTAAGAGAGTAAGTAGGGTCCTGGTTAGCTGACAGGTGGAGGTTGAATGTCTTGACACGTAGGCCTGGGGCTGAACTTACCTTGTGGAGCTGTGCTTAGGATTTCTGGGACGGAGTCATTTAGATGGGGCCACGTGTCATCCCTTAACTAGGGGAAGGGAGAAGCTCTTGAATAAAATCCCCACGGAGACTGTTGCCGAGTCCTACAAAGATGGCCTGGCATGAAGGCACAGGATTACCCTGAAGAGCATTTTCAGTGGAAATGTGATGAAGAGGAAGGTCAGCTGGAGAGGCCTCCGTGCGAAGGGCCCCGTGGAGCTGGCCATGTTCTCCAGCATGGCAATGGAAAGCCATGCTCTGGAGGGCAGCAGTCACAAGGGTGAGCTGTTCTTCATTTCCACATTGTCTTGGGACTCTGTCAGGGAGGAGGGATTCAGAGAGTCCCAGTACGGCAGGAGAAAAAAAGAGAAGAGGTAGGGGCTTGGCTTGTGGGAAGACATTGGGGAAGATGGGTGCTTCTGGTCCTCTGGGCCAAGTAGTGAATGGGGGCTGAGCCGTTGGCAGAATGTTCCTGCAGAGCCCAGGATCCACCCTGCACTCTTGCCCCAAGGCAGAAGAACAAAGAACAGCACATGATTGGGCCCACATTTTTCTTTGCTCCGATTGTCTGGAAACACCAGTTCTTTACATCCTGAATCAGATTTAGGAAAGAATATGTGAATACATTTTTTCAAAGACCACAGTCCTAGCCAGTCCACCGAAGAAGCTACTCTTTTGTCAAAAGGTGTAAGATTCCCATAGCTGATGGGCCGGTGAGATGGCTCAGAGGTCTGAAGTGCTTGCTTAGTAAAGCTTAGGCAAACGCAGGAACTGCAGTTCAATCACAGGCACCACATGCTGAACTAGCCCCACTCCCAGGCTGGGCTGAGCTGGCCATAACATAAAAAAAGAAAGAAAGAAAGAAAGAAAGAAAGAAAGAAAGAAAGAGAGAGAGAGAGAGAGAGAGAGAGAGAGAGAGAGAGAGAGAGAGAGAGAGAGAGAGAAAGAAAGAAAGAAAAATAGATTCCCATAGCTGAGGTGTATTAGAGTAGGAGAATCAAGTTCTTTAATGTCCCAGTGAACATCCACTAGCTATAAGGACCTTGTCCACAGCCATCTCTCACAATGGAATAATCCACAAATGCCTCCCTCATCATTCCATTGTGTATGCCATTTACAATATCCCAAAGGCCTGCTTTTTTTTTTTTTTTTTTTTTTTTTTTTAAATACTTTTTGTTTGGAGACACAGATCCTACTCTCAATTGTAAACAGTGAGTCTGAGACTTGGCAGATCTTCAGGCTGAACACCTGGGCTGCTCTGGCTGCCGCCAGCGGCTCGAGGAATGCACATCTATTTCAGGCCAGCCCACACAATAATTAAAAGGACAATTTGCTTCTACATAAAGAATCACTGAATGTAGCCTCAAACCACATAAAAGCTTCGTCTGCCCTCATGCAGTGTGGGTCTACTCGGCTGGTGGCAGTCTGGCTTGGAGACCAGGGCTATTTTGTCTGAGAATGTGTGGTGATGTTCAGGCAATAAGGTATCGAGTGAAGCTCCCAGTCCTCCTCCTTACGTTGCTCCATCATTCCTCCAGAGCCACTCTGAACTACAGATTTCCCATCTGAAAATTCTAAGTAGGAGTCCTCGCTCTGGCTTTCTCAGGGATGTGGTACAGAACAAAATAAAGGAGTGTATGACATCACTTCAAGTAATGTAAGTGTTCTGCATAACCGACCGTCTATTTGTTTGTCCTCTGTGAACATTACACGGCAATTTCTCTGGAAGTACACACAAAGAACAGATGAGGCTGTGGTGGTAGAATTCAAAAGCCTTGGGAGGAAGAGAAGAAAGAATATAACCAAGAAAACACAAGCAAAATTGTGGTTTCACACTTGAATGCAACCTCAAGGCAGTGGTGCATTTGTAAATATTGAACAATCAACTATCTAGAACATAAAAGGAACCTATGTAATATTTGCCTATCTCTCTGATATAAATGCCACCAAACACGGCTGATTTTAAGACATCAACACAATGACAACTGGCTAGCAAATGTCCAGGAAATTCAACAGCTCTCCCCTTTTCCACTAGGAAGCTGCCATCCATCACAGGAGCCTTGACATTCCTGCTCATCTGATGGATTTCAAAGGAGTCCACTGGCTGAGAAAGACAGAGCTGGTAAACTAGGCCTCCCTCATGTCATGTTCCTGTCAAATCACAGGGATCTGAGTCTGTGACAATCCAGCAGTGCCTTCTTCAGTTACCAGGTGGGGAAGATCAACACTTCTGGGGTGCTGCTCAGGCTAACCCCCTTGACCTTTCATCCAGGAGGGGCACATCGAGCTTGCATGCCTTGGTTTTCATTTCTCTATCCTGTCTTTAGTACACGTTTCTTTCTCATTGTCTGTACCACCCTGATGTGGTGGTCTTAAGGATGAACACTTTTAAGATTTTTCTTTGAAGATGGGAAACAAAAACAATGTGATGAGAACCATGCCCTGATGCAGCCAAGGAGCATTCTAGGGAAGGCTCACCCAGGCTCAGGAGGTCAGAGACGACATCCCAGGGTCTGCAGAGAAGAAACACGCCTCCTGCTAATAAGTAATGTGGATACAGCACTATGGACACAGCCATACCCTTCGCTTATTGATCTGCACAGCAGCCCAATGAGTGATTAAGCAAGGACTCACCCTCTTTCTTCCTACAATCCTTGTCCCCCTGGATACAGGGCAAGGAAACAGTCCAGAGCCTGTGAAACAATGACAAGAAAAGAATTGTTCTGTGGATGCTTTAGTAATAGCAAACAATGAGAGGTTGATTCCAATGACCTTTTGTATTGATTATCATTTCTTTCTAAAATAAGACAGGAATGTTTCTGGTCAGTTTCTAAGAGGTATTTAAAAGGTCTGGACCTTTGGGAATGCTCTATCCTGTGATGTAGGCGTGCCATCATTGTAAATTGGATGTTGTTTCATAATTCCTTGAAACAATAAATGAGGTTGGATCTGGTAGTACACTTCTTGCCAAAGACTGTAACGTAGAGTGATGTCAATGCTTTCTTTTCTTTTTTTTTTTTTTTTTTGTCTTTTTGAGACAGGGTCTTGCTATGCAGTTGAGGCTGGTCCTGAGCTCACTTTTGTAGCCCAGGCTGGTCTCGAACTCGCACCAATCCTCCTGCCTCAGCCTCCCGAGTGCTGGGATTACAGGCGTGAGCCACCACGTCCGGCTAATGCTTTATTTTCTAGCGGCTTATAGAGTTCGAAACACTGGGCAAGGTGTGTGTGTGTGTGTGTGTGTGTGTGTGTGATATGTAACATGTGTGTTTTGTTTTTCAATCCCCCTCAGAATTTATGAAATGAGAATACCATGATCTTCAGAGACCTTATGGGAGGCTGCTGGGTGGCTGCAGGTATGCGATCCTCTCCTTGCAGCCAGCCTTCTCTATTCCTACTCTTCTGCACCAGAGGGGCTATATGACTACTGAGGCACATGGGCAGGCATCTGTCTTCTTTATCAGGAACTACCTCGGCCATCTCTTCTTGAGAAATCATCTCCAGGCATCTCAAACTTTATCGATTCCCACATCTTGAACCCGGCGTCTTAGTGGGCGGTGACATCAGGACACAGGAAAGCTGAGTCTCTAACATACCAGTGGTGGCCCTGAGGAACCTGTTGTCAGCAGACAATTGATAAGGCAGCACTCAAGATCTTCCTAAGGGATCAATTCTCATTCATATTCATTCTGTCTCTCTCCTATTTATTTTCACATTCATATTCATATTTCCTTCTCTCTGTATCTCTGTACCTGTCTATCTGCCTGTCTGTCTCTGTCTCTTTCTCTCTCTTTATTCAAGACCTGCAGATCTATCGCAAATCCTCTGATCACCGGAGATAGATAGGTAGAAAGCAGAGTCCTTTCCAGGACCTCAGGAATTCTTGCTCATTGGTCTCACAGAAAGAATTTGCAGTCTTAGGTCTAAAGAACAGGAGTTTAGGGAACAAGCCTTGATTTACTCTGTGCCAAATTGGAATAAATCCCAGGAAAGCCACTGGGCCTCTCCAAATGGGGGATTCTTTTAGTCCCCAAGTCCCACCCAGGAGAAAGATTGCTGAATAGGAGAAATTCTTGTTATTATCCAAAATGTATCAACAACAGTTTTCTGGAGAAATGTCAACAGATACTGTACTGTGTCTAAAATAACTGGAATAGCTGGCACAATGGGTGGATTTGGAGATAAGAAGAGTAGACAGTCTCACATTGCTCAGCTCCCATCTGCTTTAATTTGCATTGTGATAGTCTTCATTTTTAAAGAGCAGTAATGATACCTGTCTGTTGAAGCAAAGTTCCTGTTCCTATTGCATCATTCTGGGGTGACATTTACTCACATGTCTGTGTGTAAATGAAATGGAAGACTCTGTCACGAAACACGTGAAGCATATTTGTGCAATTAATGTTTGATCTGGTGTGAGGAAATTTGGTTTTGAAATGTGACTCTGAGTCTCAGTTTTTGTGGCTAAGATGTGGAAGTAGGAACAATCCCTCTCTTGTGAGCCTAAGAGCACTTTAGGGGAAGATAATAGGAAGATAGGATGATGATGCCAAGGTGCCTGTAGACTGTACAGTGCTGTACCCACAGTGGGCAGGTCGGCTTGATAGTGTCCCGGCAGTATGCCGTATTCCCAAGTGGTGAGATGTGTAATGTTTTTGTTCTTCCTTCTTAGATGGCTTGTCAGCCCCACGTGGATCACAGTAATCGTATGAGAGACAAAGTCCTAAAGGCAACTCAGGACATGTTTATACTTCTTATTCTTATCCTCCTCCTCCTGCTCCTCCTCTTCTTCCTCCTCCTCCTCCTCCTCCTCCTCCCTGTCTTCTTCTTCTTCTTCTTCTTCTTCTTCTTCTTCTTCTTCTTCTTCTTCTTCTTCTTCTTCTTCTTCTTCTTCTCTTAATGTATTTGGTTCAGGGTCTCACTATGCAGCTCAGACTTATAGTGATCTTCCTGTTTTCAGCCTCCCTAGCACTGGGATTAGAGGTGTGTGCCATCATGCCAGGTCTCGGAGGCCAGCTCAGCTCACCTGGGGGCATACAGTGCCAGGGATTGAACCCTAGTCCCTGTACTTGCTTAAGTAGGCACTTAGTCTGTTGAGGTATCTTGCTGACCCCCATTTTTATACTTCTGAAGGGAACTATCCATTCATTCTATGGAGAGACCTCTAAAATCAAAGCCAGAGAGGCAGAATAAGTAGCAGCACCCTGATGTGGTAGCGGCCAGTCACTACATGTAGCAGGACAGGCCTGTAGCAGGATGGCCAGTGGCATCACCTATAAAACTATTTGGTTCTGCTTTCTTAAAAATGATCTGACCAACTATTGTTAATCAGCTATTCCTGTTTTGAAAATCTGTAATATATGTATTGTTATATGTTGCCCAGTTTTGGTCTTTGTTTCTGATTTCCGTGCTTTTGTTTTTCCTCTTGAAAATAAAATAATTTTAAAAATGATCTGACTGAGTGAAAGCTTGTATCTAAAAACATGTTGGTCTTCAAAACTGAGCACACCTGTGCATGCACACATGTACTACCTGACTGCTGGGGCAGGAGGTGTGTGCAAGGAAATGATTCTAGATTTGTGTTCAGAGGAAGGAAGGATATGAGACTTAGGCGTTGTGCAATACTAACAGCCCATTTCACTGGAAAGAAGTTAAGCTATCATTATTTCCAGAAGACGTGATGCTCTGCTTGGGAGATGCAAAAACTACATCAAAAGCTCCTAGGATTAATGCACAAATTCAGTAATAACAAGATACAAAGTCAACACCCCAAAATCAATAGCATTCCTCTACACAGATAGCAAACTCACTGAGATAAATTAGAGGAAATATACCCTTCACAATAGCATCCAAAGAAATGAAATACTTAGAAATTAACCTAACAAAGGAAGTAAAATATCTATACAGTGAAAATTATAATGCTTTTTAAAAAAAGAGTTTGAGGAGCATTTCAGAAAATGGAGATATTCCTTGTTCCTGGATAGGAAGAACCAAGATTGTGAAAATGGCCATACTCTAAAAATTTTCATACAGATATAATGCAATCCCTATCAAAATATCATCAATGTGCCTCACAGATCTAGAGAAAAATTTTTTAAATTTATTTGGAAATATAAAGGACCTTGAATAGCAAAGGCAACCTTGGGCAAAAAGGCAAGGCAGGAGGAATTATAATTCCTGACTTGAAATTATATTACAAAACTATTGTAATAAAATCATCATGGCACTGGCAAAAACAAAAACGAAAACAAAAAGACCTGAGGATCACTGAAACAGATTAGAAGATGTAGATACAACTACAAACACACTTAGCCATCTTATCTTTGACAAAGGGGCTAAACATGTTCCCTGGAAGACAGCCTCTTTAACAAATCGTGCTGGAGGTTCTCTCTTCTTAAGGATTCTGGTGAGCATAGGTTGGGCTCACTTGCTCCATCTTCACCAGACTCTCCATCTGAAATCTAGGATGATGGGAAGTTCATTAATCTGGCTTATACCTCCAGCATCTGTTCTGTGCATAGCGTATTACATTCTTGTGACCTGGGCCTCAATGCATGAGCATCTTTGGGAGAGAGAATATTGTTCTGCTACTATAGTTGTTGAATTCCTGCTGTCGCCAGGATTCCTCTCAAATAAACTGTTTCTTATGAGCATTTTCTGATTCCTCAGAAATACCCAAAGGGATTTTTTTTGTTCTCATAGTATGAAAACATGCTGTTTTACAGGCGTGACCACACTACATGCAGTAATCAGTTCACACAATTGACGACTTACAGAGCTCTGAGCACTGAGCCTGAGTTCAGTCTGTTAAAATTCCTATCATCTCAGTAATGCATAGTAAGCAAATGAAACTTCAGCCATTCCCATGAGTGACTCCACACCACCAAAACTAGCGCCCGAAATCTGAGACACAGGGTCTGCTTCAACATTTAATGGCAATGCTGGACAGTACCATTTAATATGTGTTTATGGTCAAGAATTCTGTCATCCTTGTCTTCGCTTCAGTTCTCGCTTACCATTGCAAACAAACTCCCCATTTGGCAATTGAGAAAAGTGAGGCTCAGAAGCATTACGTGTGTTGCTTCAAGTCCCTTAAAGTCACACAGCTACTTACTGGTACAGAGAAAATTCTAGGCCTCCCCCACTAAGTGGTAAGACATTACTTTTGCATGAGTTATTTTTCATTTGTTTGCCATGCTCAGGATTGAATCCAATGCTGAAAAGTGCTAGGCAACTGAGCCTCACCAAGTCCAACATAAAAATTATATTCAGCAAGAAAAGTAGCATACATATATATATATAATGATCAGAACATATTTATTGAGAGAAAGAAAGCTTCTGTCCAAGAGAGGGACAAGAGGGGGGGTCCTGAGTAGGTGTCCCCCAGGACTCTATTTATTTATTTATTTTTAATTTGTATTACTTTTAATAAGAGATAACGCTATGAGAGTTTCAAAACATGTTAGTAGCACATTCGCAATAGTTGAGACACTGCATATTGTTGTCCTCACAAATGTTATACAGAGCACAGGGTGCAGATGTGACAAATTTTCTAATCGATATTGGTTCCAAAGGGGACGGGGGGAAGAAAAGAAGAAAAAAAAAAAAAAAGAAAAAGAGAAGAAATAGTTTTCTTCTCTTTGAACTAGGAGGAAGTAGTTGTATACATAGTCCAATGTTTCATAATTGCAGTGGGTTACCAGTGCAACTGGCAAGGTTGAAGGCTGTTAATTTAAGCCTCTTACAGTTCATCATACTAATCTAGCTCTGAGTTTCATGCCTCTTAATTAGGTTTTTCTGCTGGGTGATCAAGTGTAAGCCAAAGCAAGACCTGTCTAACAAAACTTTCATCATTTGTACTTTCCAGGGTCAGATGGAGCATTTGACCTGGGACACACTGTCCAATTGGAAACTCTTGAGTTAAAAAAAAGGCGTGAGTTTGGAGTAATTGCATCATGTGAGCATCTCACACATACAATAGATTGAAGCGAATATTTTCACATGCACCTGAAGAAATTTAAATTTTTAAGTTGTTAGATTAGTGGTTAGATTATTCATGTGATGTGTGCATACCACAGTGCTAGACACCATGAGTAACTGAAGGAAGCCAAGGTGAATTAGATCTAAGTTCTGCCGTGATGCAAGTCTCAGCACAGTATGAAGTTCAAGTGCCATAAAGAGGCATGATGTGGCACTGTGGAGGTTTGGGTTGATATAAAAAGGTTCAATCCCCAGTAGCGCATGCTGTACCAGACCCACCCCCAGGTGTGCTGAGGGGGTGAGGGAGTCTGGGCATGGTGGCTTACACCTGTAATCCCAACACTGCAGAGAGGCTGAAATCAGGAGGATCACTGCGAGACTAAGCTGTGTAGTGAGACCCTGTATGAAATCCTTTAAAAAAAAAAAAAAAAAAAAAAGTCCCAAGTATTGAAACATGTATTATAAAAAGTCCTCAGATGCCAGCCAAAATGGCTAAGTAAAAGTTAAATAAAAACGAACAAATGTAGCTTGAAAAGAGTTTCTTGTGAGGCCATTCAAAACTTCTCCTCGCCCAAGCAGGTCATAGGTCAACTCAATAAGTTTTATCATTTATGGGGCTGGGGAGATAGCTCTGTGACATAAGTGCCTGCTTGGCAAGTTTAAGGTTGTGAGTTTGAGCCCTGGTCCACATAATATTAATAGTAATAGTGATGGTAATAATAATTAATAACAATTTTTATCATTCCTTGACTGATTAATCACTTTTTGATAAATAAAGGAAAATGAACTTTTTCACACATGAAACTGCAAGTCAGATGAATAAAGTTTCATACACATGCTCTAATAGTGATCCTTCTCAAATCAGGGGAAGCTCGGTGATCACCTTCATGTGCTTCCTATAAACCTATCTCTGGCCTCATAGCAGTCTGTGTCATCCCATTCTCTGATACACAGGGAGGCCAATACTCACTGAAAAAGTAAGTATTTGCAGCCATCAAGTTAACAAGTGAGGACTTGCTATTATGTTAGAAAAGATGATGAGAGTGAACCTTTTTTTTTTTTTTTAAATCTTGGACTCCCCATAACCTGAACAATTCTGAAATAAATGGTAGCATATAGGAAAACCCTCATCTGTGCTGATAAAACTTCCTGTCTCCTCCCTTTCTGCTTCCCCCATAATGCTGGATGAGTCCCTGAGCCCACGCACTTTCCAATCTGTGATCTACTTCATGCTCTGCCACGACCTTCTCAGATGTCACCTGTGCTGCAAAGCCTTCTTGGCAGCCTCAGTGAACTGCATCATTTTGTTCTCTATGTTCTGATAGGCCTGAGCTCATCTCAATTGTGCTGTTTTATAAAACTGCCTTCTCCACGACTCAGAAGTGTCACTTTCATCTTCATCCTCTGGCTCTAGTAAAAAAGGAGAAAGAGGGTATTTAACAAATGTTTGCTTAATTAATATACATTAGAGTTTAACATCACCATACCAAGCAGGGTCTGTCCAGGACTGTGTTTACTGTTAATGACTATGGATGAATTAAAGTATGCACTTCATCCCCCACCTGGTCATGGAATTCCAGAAGCTGTCTTGATTAATGAGATTTTTATATACTAAGCACTAAATATGAAGTCTTGAAAATAATTTTCCCCCCTATACCTCATTGAGATAAAGCTACTCATTGTGACTGCATTTGAGTCATATCTGCTTTATATTTTATGATTCAATTATCTTTGGGATAAAAATAAACAATGATACAATGACTTCTGTCTCACTAAATCAGAATTTGGCTGTATGCCAGGAGTTCATCTCTGGTTAATTTTTTGAAATACATAACCATACTCCAATGAGATATTTTTCTAAATGTGTAACATCTTGAATTTTCTTAAAATTTCTTTATTCTCAAAATCATTCCTTAAGTGAAATTGCTGAATCAAAATTTGAATATTTAGCATTTTAATAAACTGCTTTCAAAAATAAATATTTTTTAGAATTAACTTTATTGGTTCATTTTTGATAGATATAATGATCCATTCCATTTTGGTATACACTGTACCTGTGTATAATATGTCCCGATTCTTCTTTTCCTCTGCAGTCCCCTTTCTTCCATCAACTCTTCTTCCACTCTTTCTTTTTTTTTTTTTTTTTTTCAATTTTATATATTTGGCACAAGGTCTCACTATGCAGCTCAGACGCCTACTGATCCCCCTCTTTTCAGCCTCGAGAGCTCTGGGATTACAATTGTGTGCCACCATCCCCAGTCTTGGTGGCCAGCTCAGTGCATCCAGGGCCTTCATGTGGCGCCGAGATCAAAATAGAGTCCTTGTGCTTACCACAGCCCTTCTCACTCATTTAAAAAAGTTTTGTTTCCATGTTATTCTTCTCTTTTTTCCTTAAAAATAAATTTTATTGGGTCTGGGGAGATAGCTCCACGACACGAGTGCCTTCCTGGCAAGTGCAAGGTTGTGAGTTCAAACCCTGGTCCTGCAAAATAAATAAATATGTAAATAGACAAATTTTATTAATTAGATTCACACACATAGTATAACGGAAATTGTTAGTTTTCAATTCTTTTTTTAATTTTTTTTTTTGCATATAGTACAGAATTTCAAAACCAGAAAAATTTAACAATGGTTGTATTACATATTTTCATCATCGGATCAGTTTAGATTAATAGATATTGGTATATAAGATTGATCAAACAATTAAACATTAACACTTTCAATAAACATTAATTTTTTTTAACAGTTGACAAACTGCACATTGTCCTCACAATAGTTATACAGAGCACAGTGTGTGGGCGTAACCCACCTTCCTATTGATGTTGCTAAGGAAAGAAAAAAAAAATTCTTCTCTTTGAACTAAGAGGAAGCAGATGCATACACAGTCCAATGTTCCACAACTGCAGTGAGCCACCAGTGAAACTTGCATCATTGGAAGCTATTGATCCAAGTCTCCTACAGCTCATCTCACCAATCTAGCTCTGCGTTTCATGCCTTATAATTAAGCGTTTTTGCTGGGTGATCAAGGGCAAGTCAAAGCAAGGCCTGTATAACAAAACATTCATGTTTTGTACCTTCCAAGTTCAAATCCCCTCAGGATTCACTTTGGAACCATATACAGTGCTTTATAGAAGTGTTGTCAGTGTCAGCCTTTGGGACAAGTTATGGCCATTGCTTGGCCAGTTTGCTTTCTGTGAAATCCTGAGAGAATGTTTTTCCCTGGGTAACTCTCCTTAGACACACTATAGTTCATTTATCCCATGTGTTCATGGGAAAAATTGATAATGCAAGTTGCTTGGGCTACAGAGAAATGTGATAGATAGCATTATGATTTACTGATTTTTAGTGAGGTTCACTACCTTATGTTCAATGATGTTTATATTTTCTAGTCTATAAGCTTCAATCCTTTATACATAGTTCACAAATTATTTTGATTGGGATAATTTTTACTTATTGAACACTTCACACAATTTAGATCTCATTCATAATGTTTTGAATTCTACGTAGTCTTTCTCTTTGAATTTTTAAAATTTTACTTTACGGAGAAAGTAAAACAACAATTCACAAGAAAATAATAAGAGTAGCAATAGTTAATGCGTTGAATACTGTCATCATCAAAGTACTTACTCAGAGTAGAAGATATGGTCATAAAAATTCTTCAAGTCTTTTCAATTAACTAAAAAAATTAATAATATAATTTGCTTGTATTTTTCTTCCTTTACTCCCTTCCTTTCCCCTTTCTCTCACTCAAGTTTCTCTTTCCTTTTGAACATTTTCTTCCCATTTCACATTATTTCTTCCCATTTTGGAACTTACTTATTCTTTCAATTTCCAACATCAGAAGACAATATGATGTTTACACATGAGTCTGATTTATTTCATTATGAGTATGGTATCAAGTGACATCCATTTACCTTTAAATGTCTTAAGCTTATCCTATATGGCTAAGTATTACTCTATTGTATAAAAATATCATGTCTTTTTTATCCATTCCTCACTTGGGTTGTTTCTAAGATGTAACTACTATAAACTGTGTCACTATGAACAGGTACATATATATCATACATGTGTATCACCATGATATGTCATTTAATTTTTCCAAGAAGATAGGCAGAAGGGGAATATCTTGGGTGAACAGGACCTCTAATCCTTGTTTGCTGAGGAATTTCCACGCTGATTTCTATGGTAGTTGCACATCTACAATCCCACCAACAGGAGAGAAGGATTTCTTTTTCCTACAGCCCCTCTAGAATTTATTATCTGACTTCTTGATACCAACCTTTCAGATAGACTCTCAGCATTGTTTTAATTTGTATCTCTTAAATGATCAATGATGTTAAACAATTTTTTTGGTATTTACTTGCAGTTTACATTTTTTCCTCTGAGAAGTGTCTAATTTGGGGAGTCTGATTTTTTTTAATCCTTTATAGATTCTAGATATAAATCCTTTGTCTGAGGGACAATTAGTTAAATTTTTCCCACCCCATACATTCTCTTTGCACTCTGCTTTAGATGTGCAAAAACTTTTTTATTAAGATGACATCTAATTGCTGACTCTTTTTAGAATTTCCTATGTAACCCTGGTTTTGATTAAGTAGTCTCTGCATGCACCTATGTCTTCAAGACTTCTACCTATTTTTTTTTCAACAGATTTAGTACTTCTGCTTTAATATTTAGATCTTTTAATCTATTTTGATTTTAGTTTGGTGCATGGTTATAGACATCTAACTTTAGTCTTCAGCTAAGGATAGTGAAGAACTAGATTTTTAAGTCATTTATTATTTATTTTTATTTTCATTTATTTTTTGTCTTTTTGAGACAGGGTCTTATTGTATAGTTCAGGTTGACCTTGAGCTCACTTTTGTAGCCCAGGCTGGTCTCAAACTCGCACCAATCCTCCTGCCTCAGCCTCCCAAGTGTTGGGATTACAGGTGTGCACCACCATGCCCAGCTTTAAGTCATTTATTAAAGGCTCTCTTTCTTCCACTGAACATGTTTGGCCCTTTTGTCAAAGACAAGATGGCTGAGTATGTTTGACATTGTGTCTGCACCTTCTAATTTGTTCCACTAATGCACAGGTCTGTACCACACTGGTTTCGTCACAATAGCTTTGTCACACAATTTCAAAACAAGTTCTAATGCTCCTTGCCTTACCTTTGTTACTTTTGCTATTGTAGGTCTCTTACAGTTGAAAATGAATTTTAGGAATGTTTTCTCTAGTTCTGTGAGGTACACTAATGGTATTTTGTTTGGGACTGCATTGAATTTATACAGAGATCCCTACTGAGTCCCAGGAAGTTTATATTTGTAGTACAATGCAAAAGTGATCCAATTTCAAATGTACTAATTGCAATCTACCATTTCCAATGCAACTCATGGCAAGAATCAAGACAGTAAGGCATATTTGTAGTTATGGGCAGCCAAGAGGTCCTAAGTTCAGCCATAGTGATGGCTATCCTGAATAAAGGCCTCAATACAGCACAGAACCTGAGTTTTATTAATTCACAAAGAAGGGAGTGGCTTGAGTGACTGTGAGAATGGTGGAAAATAGGTGAGTGCAGTGCGATGGGCTGGATAGGGCCTGAAATCATATCTGCAATCTCCAGAGAGAAGGATATGCAGAAAGAATAATCTGTATAACAGGAGATAGTATGGTTTGGGGTGAGTGCTTTAGCTCTAAAGTGTGATCCTTTCATCCCCAGGAAACCATAGCCTCTATCTAGAGGCTCAGCCCCAGCTGACAGCATGGAGCTTTGGCCCTTCATCTCTCCCTATCCTGGCTCATGTAAGGGAACAATGGGGAGCTGGGAAAACATGTCTGTCATCTTCACTAATTTTATTTATTTTGTTTTGTGGTACCTGGATTTTATTCAGGACCCCTATACTTCTCAGGCAAGTGCTTATTCTACTGAGCTATCTCCCAGACCATATCTGTCATCTTCAAAGACTATCCCAATGTCAATCACTGGACTGACATACATTGCTTAAAGCCAATTGAAAGGTTAAAGAAAAGTCTTAGCCCTATATATATATATATATATATATATATATATATATATATATATATATATATAACAATGGATATAGGGTTGGGTTGGGCAAAAATGGAGACAATTGCACTAATTCAAGGAAAGTGACCCAGGTGGCATTCCAAAACTCTGTATAAGAATTTGGAGAGTATAGCCATTTTGACTATGTTGATTCTTACCCATGAACAAGGGATATCTTCTTCAGTCTCCTTTTTCAGAGTATTGTGACTTCCATTGCATAGATCTTTTACCTTTTTGTTAGATTAATTCTCAGATATTTTATTTTTCAGAATATTATTGTGAAAAGTGTCATTTCTGTAATTTCTCTCTCAATGAAATGAGTTCATTGTTTGTGATCAGGAATGCCATAGAAGTTTGAGTATTGATCTTGTAACTAGTTACACTGTGAATTTGGGATTGAATCTGCAAGTCTTTTGGTGGAATTTTTAGGATGATCTATGCAGAGTATCATTTCATCCACAAGTAGTGGTAACTTACCTTCTTCCTTTTCTATCCTTATTTTTTACATTTCTTTCTCATGTCTCATTGCTCTGGCCAGGGTTTCCAGAATTACATTGAACAGGAGTTGTGAAAGTGGATGTCCATGTCTTGTTCTGGATTTCTGTACAAGACTTTTCAGTTTTTGACCATTTACTATGATGTTAGTTGTTAGTCTGTCATAAAAGACTTTTATCAGATTGTTTCTTGTTTTAAATGTGTTATTTAAATTGTTTTTCTTGGGGCTGGGGAGATAGCTCCGAGGCACAAGTGCCTGCTGGGCAAGTGCAAGGTCGTGAGTTCGAACCCTGGTCCCACAAAAAAAAAAAAAAAAA
>PVJA010014979.1:0-46148 GCA_004027025.1 Myocastor coypus
TCAAGCAGCTAACTCCTTATCCTAACGTACATTGAAACGTGAATCACCTGCCCCAGGGGAGGTGAAGCACCTATTTTCATAATGATGAATTACAAATTCCAGAAGCTGCTCCAGTGACTCCCTGAAACTTGGCGGGGGGGCACCTATACACAAACCATAACACTTGGTTAACAACTTCATTCTCGATGTTTTTGGAACCATGAGCCCAGCATTCACGTTAGCACCAGGAAAAAGCAATTGCAACAGCTGGTACACAGATATGTGTTATGGTTTATGTCTAGTTGTCCCTCCAAAGCCTCATGTAGTCATTGGTCAGGGACTTCTATAGATTGAGACTTGACTCATTAGTCATTGGGATTATGTGTTTTAGTATTGATAGGATTATTGGTCTGAGTAGGGCTGGGACTATGGGTGTAGTCCTAAGGCAGAGAGCCTGATAGGAATATAAAGAGAGACAGACTAGGGGCCCAGCAGGATGGCTCAGTGGTCTAAAGTGCCTGCTTAGGAAAGCTTAGGCGGCTGCAGGAACCGTGGTTGGATCCCCGGCACCATATGCTGTGCCAGCCCTGCCCAGGAGGAGGAGCGGAGACTTGATTAACTTTGAAGACACGGAGAAGACCGAGGGCAGGGGATGGGCGGATGCTCTCACCTGAGCCAGGGAGGGTGAGACTTCTGGACTTTTTTGCTTGGGGTGGAGTTTGAGGGGCAGGAGCTGACTGGAGGCTCCCTTGGGTAGGCAGGAAAGGTAAAAGGAAGTGGTAACCATGGCTGGAGTGAGGAAGGAGGAGGAAGTGGTCACTGGGAAGAGAAGCTGCTGTTTTGGGGATTCAGCCCTGTTGGATCAGGGCCATGATAATTTAGCAGTCTGTGCCCCGGCCGTGATCTATCTAATTTGTAATAATGAGCATTATCTTGTCCCACCTTGTGAGACTTATCTCTCTTGAAGTGAGCCCAGAGCTCTAGAAGCATCTCAGTTTTATTTACGGTTTAGTAAACAAAGGCTACAATCTCTGACCTCCATTTGCCTGATGTTAGGTTCACACAAATGCTAATTAAAAAGATCTCAAGCAGGGGAGGAGATTATGCTAATTTCTTATCTCTACATAGTGCGTTCCCATGTTTCCCACTTTGAACTTAGCTCAACTCCTGGGTTTGCACTATAAAAATCCCCCCAAAAAGGCAGTCTCTTTGGCAACCTACTCAGGTCCCCTCCCATCTCTGCCAGACAGAAGCTTTTCTTCCCCCAATAAATATATTCAGATTCAAACCTCCACTGTTCCTAAAATTCATTCTTTTATTATAGAGAACACAAACTTCTCCTAGCTGTCAGGTTGCAAGTTTCTTTCCTGTGTATCAAGCCTACACTGAATTACAAAAGAACTGTATTTGAAGACTGTTTAGGCAGGCTTATGACATTCTTCCATTTGCTTGAGTGTTCTCTTGGGCATCCTTGTGTCCCAATGTTGTAGGCAGCTGAATTAGATAGAAATATTATAGGCAGTTAGATAGGGCCAGGCCCTCAAGGAGACAGGATGAAAGACAAGGTGACTATACAGCTTTGCAAGAGGCAGACACCCCAACCAACCCCAACCCAACCCCTGGACTAGACCTCAAGACAAAAGAAGAAACAAATGTATACACACACCTCCCTAGGAATGTGCATCAGGGATTGGTATTCTAAGTAGGTATCAATCACTTTAAAAGAGCCTAAATGAGTCAGGAATCCAATCCCAGCAGGAAGAACCCTTATTCCGTATTCATGCCTGCTTGCTACATGACTTGCTTCCCATTGGATCCCAATTTTAATCAATTTTACCTGAGCAATGGTGCTTGCAACTTCATTGGTTGACCATAGTTTTGTCCCTCCTCATGCCCACCTAAGTGAGTTTCCATGGTTTCCACCGTATACCCTCACCACCACATGGTTTTGCACTATGAAAGTCCCTGGAAGAGACAGCTTCCTGGGAACCCCACTTGGGACTTCCCTCCTGTCCCTCTCTTGGACAGGAGCTTTCTTTCCCTCAGTGAATATGCTCTGCTCATTACCTCCGTTTGTTCCTAGAATTCTTTCTTCAGTTTTAGAGAACAGGTACTTTTAGGAGATCAGTTTTCCCTATATCATTTGGAGGTTCCCTATTGGAGGTCATCCACTCCAGATCAGTGTTTTCTTCCTGCATCACCAAGGCCTTTACCAATGTCTTTCAAACTTCCCAGCCCAGGCACTTTGATAAAGGCATTTGAGAGGTGTAGGACATCCTAGATTTGGACAGACACTGCCTCTTCATGCTTGGTTGAGGAGCATTTCTTGGCCTTGTTTGTTCTCCACTTGAGTAGATGAGAAAAAGAAAGAGACAGAGCAAGAGAGAAGGGGGATGGAGGGAGGGAGGCAGAGGAGAGGAGGAAGGGGTGAAGGAAATAACATCTTCATGAGCTTTTGTTTGTTTATGAGAAGAAATACAATAAAGGATAATAAAGTATGCAGGGAAAGAACTGGTTAAGAATTCCAACAAATAACATAATTTCTTCCACCAGCAATAGTTCCCAGTAGAGATAGGAATGCCTCCACAAAGCCATGCCCAGCTGGAACAGGGAGATCTATATTCTAGCCCTAAACAGTTATATGTTTGTCCTTTTTAAAATTTTATTTATTTATTTATTTATTTATTTATTTATTTATTTATTTATTTATGCCTGGCTCAGCCTGCCCTGGGGGTGGGGCTGGTGCAGCATGTGGTGTCAGGGATTGAACTGTGGTCCCTGAGGTTACCTAAGCTTTCCTAAGCAGGCGCTTTAGACTGCTGAACCATCTCACTGGCCTCCTAAACAGTTATTAAGCAGGTTAATAGCCTGGACTAATAGGGTCGGCCAAATAGCACAGTGGACTAAAGTACCTGCAAGCAGGCACATGGGCCAAGGACTTGATCCCCAGGCCTGCTGTGCCAGCCCTGCCCTCAGGGCATGCTGAGAAAGCAACTGAGACTGGGCATGATGGCACGTACCTGTAATCTCAGCTCTTGGAAGGGTGTAAAGTGGTGGACCACTACATGTCTGATCTAGTAGTGAGAACCTGTAGGCCTTTCCCTTAAAGAAATAAAATAAAGGCCTGAACTAGTCCTTTAGCTAGAGACTTGTCTCAAATTCTTTACCATCAAAATGAGAATTGGTCCAGATCACTGTTAGCTAGAATACAACATTATTAGTTATCGTATTTGTGCTCTACATTTGATCTCTAGACTTACTGATTCTAAGTTGTTTCCATACCCTTTTGCCTCTGGCTCTCCATTTCCCACTGCTGTTGTACTCTTTGTTTCCAAATATTTGAATCTTTCTGTTTGTTTTTGATATTTCATTTTAGTCTCCACATATAAGAGAGATCATGAAGTATTTTCCTTTCTGTGCCTATCTTATTTCACCTAGTGCAGTGCTTTCTGCCCTTCTTTTCTAAGGATAAATGTAATTCTAGTGTATCAGTTTCTTAATTTGTCCTTTGATGGACACTTAGGCTATTGTGAACAGTGCCGAAATGAGTGTGGAGATACAGATAGCTTTAGGTGATGATTTCATTTCCTTTATCTATATACCCAGGGGAGAAATTGCTGGATTACATGGTAGTTCTATTTTTAGTTTTTTGAGGAAACCCCATATTATTTTCTATAATGGTGTATTAATTTATATTTCTACAATGGTGCTTAGAGGTTCCCACCCCACCTCCACCCTTCCCCCCATCAGAATGTTTGTTCTGTCTTATCTGTGTAATAATTACCATCCTAACAGGTGAGAAGGAATAGCTCATTGTGGCTTTGATATTTATTTTTCTGTTGATCGCTGATGTTGCCTTGAAGGCCTGTGTTTTCCTTCCTCATGCTTTCTGTCTTTCAAAACATATTTTTTCTTTCAAAGAACTGATGCTTCACTTCATTAATTCTCTGTATCATTGTCTTCATTTCCATTACAGTTATTTGTGCTCTGATCTTTATAACTTCCTGCTGTCCTTGGACTTTGGGCTTCACTTGCTCTTTTTTCTAGGACCTTGGTGGAGCACAGGATTACTTATTTGGGCTCATACTGTTTTCCTGGTATGAGAATTTACTGCTATAAATTTCCCTCTTAAGACAGCCTTCACGGCACCCCATAGGTTCCAGCAAGTTGTATCTGCACTTTTGTTGAACTGTAAATGTTGTTCAATTTCTTCTTTAATTTCATCTGTGACTTGTTGGTTGTTTAGGAAGATATTATCTACTTTCCATGTGTTTATGGAGTTTTTGCTATTTCTTCTGTCAATAATTTCCAGTTTCATTGCACTACAGTCAGATAATATGCAGGAGAAAATTTCAATTCATTTGCATTTACTTAAGTATGCTCTGTGTGTAAGGATATGGCCTATTTTGGACATTGTCCTGTGTGCATCTGAGAAAAATGTGTGTTCTGATGCTGTTGGGTAGAGCACTCTGTAAATGTCTATTAAGTCCATCTCTTCACAAATTTGGTTTGGCTCTGTTATTTCCATGCTGATTTTTTGCTCAGTTGATCTATCTCTGTGTCCATGGAGTATTAGAGTCCCCAATACAATTGTGTATTGCTCATTTGATTTTTCATGTCGGTTAAAATTTGTCTTGTATAGTTTGGTTCTCCTACATTGGGTGCATATATATTTATGATTGTTATCTCTTCATCTTGCAATTTTCTCCCAACAAGTTATTTTGTGGCCTTTTTATCTCTTTTAATCACTCTTTACTTAAAGTTGACATAGCAACCAGAATAGCTATCACCACTTATCTCTGGGCTCCTGTCCCATGGAGTATTGCTTTCTATCCTTTGACATCCATTCTATTGATTTGTTTCTCAGCTAAATGTGTTTTATGTATGCAGCACATTGCCAGATTTTGTTTATTAATCCACCCTGCCAGTCTGCTTTTTTGACTGGTTAACTTAAGTCATTTACATTAATGGTTATAATTGATATATGTTGGCTTACCTTTGTCATGTTATTTTTCTACTGTAGGATCCCTACTTTCCCCCTCTGCTTAATTGCTGGCTTTCCTTGGTGGTCCTTTTCCGTTGTTGTCCTTAAAGTTGTGCTTGTTTTTATTTCTGTCGGTACTCTTTGTAGGGCTGGTGGTCATCTGTTCGTTATAATGGAAATATCTTCTCTCTTCATTAAATTTGATAGATAGGGGCCCGGCAGGATGGCTCAGTGGTCTAAAGTGCCTGCTTAGGAAAGCTTAGGTGGCTTCAGGGACAATGGTTCGATTCCCCGGCAACACATGCTGCGCCAGCCCTGCCCTCAGGGCAGGCTGAGCCGGCCATAAAAATAAACAAACAAACAAAAGTTCTGGAACAAGAAATAAAATAAAAATTCTATAAATAAATAAATAAATAAATAAATAAATAAATTTGATAGATAGTTTTGCAGGTACATCAATCTGGGTTGGAAGTTGTTTTCTTTCAGGACCTGGAATATCTTATTCCAAGGTGTTATTGATTTAATGTTCTGTGTTGAGAAATCTGCTGTGATTCTGATAGACTTTCCATTATAGGTGATCTGTTTCTTCTAATAGTTTTCAGTATTCTGTTCTTTTGCTGGATTTCTGGGATCCTGCTTATTATGTGTCTGGGTATAGATTTATTTTGATCATGGCTAACTGGTGTTGTATATGCCTCACCTGTATGTCAGATTCTTTTCCCATGCTTGGGAAATTTTCTGCTACTAATTCTGCAAATAATCTTCTTATGTCATTTGTGTTCACTCCAACTTTTATTGATACCTACTAGTCTTACCTTTCCTTGCATCATCTTGTACCTGTTGCATCGTTTCTTGGTTCCTTATTATTTTTAGGGGTCCTTTCCTTTCGTGTTCACTAGCTGCAATGCTATCTTTAAGGTCTGAAATTCTATATTCAGTTTTCTTCAGTTTTGCCAGCTTTCAGTAGAATTCTTAATGTTCTGAATATCTGTTTAAATCTGTTTCATGCATTTTACTTCTTCCTTGTATTGTTCACCCAATATTTCCATCATTTTGCTATTCCTCTTTAGTTTTTAACCTGTTTATTTTAGATGTACTGAGAAATTCTTTCATGATTATTGTAATTGCCTTTTTATCTGACAGATTATTTCTGATCTGATTTCCACCATAGCCTGATGGAGTTGTTTCTTTGCTTCAGTTGCTATCATTTCAGAAATTTCAGGTATATAACTCCAACTGCTAGGATTTTGTCTCCTGGACTTGTTTTGGGTGGGCTGGAGGCCTGAGATTACCTTTTTCTCCTTCCTTTTACATTTTTGCTGCTCCCAGTGTTTACCCTGCCTCTGCAGTGATGGGAGGGGGACAGGGTGTGAAGTGTGGGTGAACAGGGCTCACACAACAGTGGGAGGGCAGGGTAGGCTTATCAAAGCTACCACCATATGGGGTTCAGTGTGGCTGGAGGGCATGCCACAGCTCAAGAAGGACCCAACTATGATTACTGCAAGCCAAAGCTTCTCAAAGTTCTCTGGATAGTGTGTGTGGGGGAGCACAGGTAGGTAGACTTCCAGTATCAGTGGGGCAGGCACCAGCAGCTCAGCAGCACTACAGTGAAGGTGACAGTGACGGTGATGGTGGGAGAGTGTTACAGCTCAGCTGAGCTCTGGCAATGGTGGCAGGAGAGGGTAGGGCAGGGCTCCCCAGGTCCCCACAGCTGTTCTGGGGTCACCTGGCTTCTACAATGGTAGGAGAAGTGGCTACAGCTCAGATGAGCTCTGGCAAGGGTGAGTAGCTGCAGGGCAGGGCTCATCAGGACCCTTTAGCTGTCCTGAGACTGCTTGCCTTATACAGCGGTAAAAGTAGACACAGATCAGTTGTTGATCTTGTGTTCCAGCAAGAGGATTGAGGAGTAGGCAGGCCTTACCAGGTCCCTGTGGCTGTGCACTGTGTGCCTGGCTTCTAGGATGGTTGGAGAGGCAGCCACAGCTCAGCCAAGCTTGGGATATATATATATATATATATATATATATATATATATATATATATATATATATATATATAAAACCATTAGTCACTTGTACAAAAACTGATTCATTTCCTATATGGTCTCTTCTGTTCCTAGCCTGGATTAATATTACTGCCCCAAACAACCTATATATACTTGGTATAAAAGACTATGCCATAGACGCTAGGCTATTAAATTAAGAAAAACAATATATGAGCATTATTACAAGCACCTTGAAATGTTAGATTCAAGGCTGGACACTAGTGGACAAGATGGTTTTTGAGGTTTCTTCTAACACTTTCTATATCTATATAGTAGTTTAGAGGTCGTACTATGTGTTTTGGGGGCATTCAATCATTTGCTCTGTCCTCATGATCAGTGATCTAACATAGTAATGAAGCTAAAATGAAGACGGTAAGTACTTAGAAACCTATTAAGCACTAGAATGAGCAGCTGGACATTCAACACAATGGGCAATCAGAAGAAGCCAGCTGGGCCACCGTAGTCAGACACCATCTGTGTTTTGAGATGATCTTTAGTGGCGGCTATACTTTCAGGGGCCTGTAAGTGAGAGTGAAGGTGTCCAAGGGTCGGATGAAAGAACTTCCTCATAGGATTTAAAGAAAAGAAAGGCCAACAGGAGAGAATTCACGCTTTTATTTTCCTAATTGGAATTTATATTTGTACTTACAGATTGACAGAGCTAAAAATAAAATGTTTTGTGATGGAAAACATTTCTCCCTTTCCAGCTTCACTCCTAGCCCAACCTGTTCCCCCCAAGCCCCACCCACCAGCCACCTCAGAAGACAGTAACCCGTCTATGGAGCTTCTAAAGGCCCCACTGCCGATCACCCTGATTTCTCCTCTAGAATTCCCTTCTTTCAGCATCCTACAGACTCCAGCTCCAGAATTTCCACATTATCATTATAAAAGGCATATCTGATTTATCTCAGATTTCTGTTTAAAATATTTACTGGCTCTCCATCAGCTATGCAACAAAGTACACAACTCTCATTTTGACACACTAGGCTTTCACAATCTATTTCCTGAGTCCTTTTCTAGTCTCATCTCCACGAGCTTCATTCCTTACCTGCACAGTATATGTGTGAGTTCAAGAACAGGAATTACTGGGGCCTGGCGGGGTGGCTCAGTAGTCTAAAGCGCCTGCTTAGGAAAGCTCGGGCGACTGCAGGGACCGCGGTTCGATCCCCGGCACCACATGCTGCACCAGCCCTGCCCTCAGGGCAGGCTGAGCCAGCCATAAAAATAAATAAATAAACAAACAAACAAAAGTTCTGAAACAAGAAAAAAATAAAAATAAATAAAATAAAAAATTCTAAACAAAAGAGAAAGAACAGGAATTACTGAAGGTCACAAGACCAGATATTAGAAGTTTACATTAGATTTTTAAAATTTATATTGAGGCAATGATAAGGAAAGTAATAATATGGATTGGAGAAGTATTTAGTTACCAGAACAGAGACAACTTAATGACTAGTTAACTTTCATAGTTTAAAGAAATAAAACTAGGTTAATGATGATGGGAGTGATGATGCCAGTAATGACTATAATAATGACAAACATTCCTGTATGCCTGCCAACATGAAGCAAGACCTGTATGTCTTTCCCGCTCCTCTGTATGGAGTGAACTGATCCTTTCTTTGGAACAGAATGTTTTTTAAGGGTATAGATTGTGACTCTTTTCATGAAGTGTGATAAATCATGGGGCAAAGGCTGTTGTTGAGCACTGACCAGCGGGAAGGCAAGCTAGAAAGGACATCGCACTGTGTCTTCATCTGCCCTACCCACCAGATGTGACATAGTATGACATCTGGCTTTTCCCCAAAGTGTAAGTGACCTTGAAAGCAAGCATTTCTACATATATTTAGGCCATAACAGTGATAAAACTGAAGATGAAAAAGGACTTCCAGAATTACTTCAGAAAGTGGCAAAAATGGTAAGGTAAGTGTGTTTGAAGCAATAGGGAATAGTTTGGAGGAAAGTAATGATAATGTGCTATAATAAATTTATTTTTATTTTTATTTATTTTTTCCTGTTTCAGAACTTTTGTTTGTTTATTCACTCATTTTTATGGCCGACTCAGCCCGTCCCGAGGGCAGGGCTGGCGCAGCATGTGGCGCCGGGGATCGAACCGCAGTCCCTGAAGCCACCCAAGCTTTCCCAAGCAGGGCTTTAGACCACTAAGCCATCCCGCCGGGCCTACAATTTTAAATTTAAATATTCATTGTATTTTTGATCACAGCTTGTAGCCTGTCCAGATTTAAGTAGGGTACTTCTCTATAGTTAGGTTTTGAAACTGCACACAAGCACAACATAAAACTGACTTCTGTGAAAGACAAAAGCAATTGGCATTTCCTAAATATGTCATATTTCTTCAAATTTGTGTGGAGATGGGATTGTATAACCCTAACCCTGCCACGTTACAGAACTGTGCTGGTATGAGCTTCTATTGTAGCACAGAGGTAGAGAGAAACATTGGTGGAGAAATATGAAGATAGTGGAGGTGTCAGAGGTAAACTTGAAAATTCAGTGCTTCAAAAGCTTAGCAAACTGACTTCCAGAGCAGGCAAGTATGGGATGCCAAACTCTGGGGGAGTAAATGTGGGAGGGAGAGCATCATAAGCAGGTGTGCTGTCTTAAGATCAAATGTGAAAGGAGGAACAGACAGACGTTGCTCTTATTTCTGGGCACTGGTTTAATCCATTCCCCTGGCATTAAATTCCTAGAATATGGCATTGTTGACTTAGTCCTCTTTTTCCAGAACTTCTGAAAATACATGAACTGTAGTATAGATGCTGTCACCAAAGTTGTCAGGCCAAGAAGCCAATCTTTGCATGTGCATGTAAGAAAGATCAAGCCAACATTTCCCCCGGGTGAGCTAAAATTTCTTGAACCCCAAAATATGATCTTGTAATCTCTGACTGTTCATCTTATTCATGTCTGAATGGGTGGTCTCCATCACTCTTATTTCCCCACAATAGAGAACACATCTTATAGGCCATTATAAGATCCTACGTGGCTGTTGCTTAAGAAGAACTCCTCCCTGCCACGTGCTTGGATCCTGATGTCATTTCATAACATGCTTCTCACATGTGACAGCCCTGTAAAGAAAGATAAGGTCATGGGTTAGTTCTTTTTCCCTCATTTTTGTCAATATCATCTCCTACCTTTTAACATTTTTTCCCCCTGGGATAACTAGAGGGCCACTTTGAATCTCTCGTTGCAGCTCTGTTGCTAGAATCCTAAGAATCTTTTTGCACAGCTCTTTACCCATGTACCCCCATGTCATATACACCACTGTGTTACAGATTTAGAGGCAAATTGCAAAAACCAATGCATAGGTAAGGCCATTCCTCATTATTTTTAAAGGAATATTGTTTACTAAGGTATCTATTTGGGCATTTCAGAGCCCAGTGTTATAAAGATAAGTCTTGGTATCTGGTACCATGAACCATGGCATACACAATTGATCCAGTGTTCCAAGAAGGATTATTATTTTTTCTTGAAAAATGAAAAGATACTATAGAAGGACAAACTTTTTGTTCACCTGGTATGTACTAGTATGACTATAATGGTTATTAAATCTTTCACCATATTTTCATAGTGACTGATAAAAGGACAATTCAGTTCCCTGAGGGCAATAACTTTGTGCATCACAAACTTTCCCCAGTAACTTCAGGGCCTCCTATGATCCAGCAACTGAAGTCTGGTTCCTGACCCACCTGACTCCACAGGACCCAACTCTAGCCAATGGGAACTAACTTGTCACAACCTTGTCATACTAGTTGCTGGGTTATTTGAAACCAGATATAGTGCTTTGGGATCGATTGCTCTGACAGCACTGTGTAAGGTCTTAGAGAATACCCAGAACTAAGGGAGTCAGAAGTAAATCTGTTCCCTTAGTCAGGAGGTCAGGGGTAAGTGTAAGGCTAGCATCAGATTGGTTCTCCCAGCACACAACTTGTTCACCAGCAGAGGCATTATTCACAGTGGGGACTCAGCTCAGGACCCGAGGGTGTCATCAGAAACCACAGGATGTCCTAGGACATAAGGAGATAAGACAGGACAAAAAATTTTATAGGTCCCTGAACATCTGGAGACACCTGAGGATTTACACCAGATGGTTCAAGGACTTTGCCCACTGAGATGCAAGACGAGCAGAGAACTTCAACCACACAAGTCTATTAAAACCACCTCTCCTCATGTCCCTTGCTTTCTTCTAATCCCTATAAGAGGAAGGGCTTGCTTACTTCCCTTTTTTACAGACAGATGACCTGATTGCCCTCCATCTGCCTGCACCTGGGCATTCAATCACACGCCTTGTTGCCTCCACAGAAGCCTGTCAAGTGGATCTGCCTCACCTGCTCACCCACCTTGTGTTCGCAGCATCTGGTACCAGAGCCCTCCCTCTCTGCAAGGAGAACAAGTCCTCTGCCGAGCCTCCTTGCCTTGGCTGAGACCACTAGGTGACACAGGTCCCTTAGACCTCAGCTTCTACAGCTTCTGTGCATTTGCCATGCTAGACCTCTCGGTCCTTCAGACGGGCTCAACCAATCTCTCTCTTCCTCTTGCCTGCCTTTCATTTCTCCCATACAGCCAGAGAGGGGCTCACTTTACTTTTTGTGTTTTTTAAACTCCAGCACTGGTCCTGAAAAGCACCTCCGGGTGGGCTGATTCCTTTTAGTGTTACAAAGACGTTTGCCTCACCCAGCTGCTCGCCTGTCATAGCTTGAGTCCTCAGGAGACTCCGCCACTCTCCCACCTCTCCAGCAGAGAGCTCTTCATTCTCTGCTCTGTACTTGTCCCCTCTGGTCTTCCTTCTGCAGAACATCAAACCTCTCCATCCCTCCCCTGACCTGAAAGCCAAGTGGCTCATTTATTTCTATAATACAGTATGGCCACACTATGAGCTGGACAATAAATCTTAGCAGCCCATCTGTGATCCATTTGACATTTCCATTTTGGGTAATTGCTGCCATAAGCTAAGGAAGTGTTCTGACGTGGCTTCTGTCCAGGCCTTCCTCTTTCGCTGAGGTGTTCCCACTTTGTGTTCTTCATGCGACCCCTCTGTCTTAGTTACTCTTCTATTGTTGCTGGGACAAATACCCGACACTCAAAAGGAAGGAAGGAAAGGTTGATTTAGCTCACAGTTACTGGAGGTTTCAGTCCATATTCGGCTGGCCCAAGGCTGAGTGGAGCAGGGCGGAGAGCATCCAGTTCATGGTGGTGGAACAGCAACAAAATGGTGACAGAGGCAGCCAACTAAACACAGCAGCAGAGCAACAGCTCTAGTCTGTTTCTCTGTCTCTCTTTATATTCTTATCAAGCTTTCTGCCTTAGGATATCTGCCCTAGACCACATCCATAGTCCCAGCCCTACTCAGACTGGTAATCCCATCAGTAGTAAAACACATAATCCCAGGGATCATGGATCAAGTCTCCATCTATAGAAGTCCTCACCCAATGACTACATGAGGCTTTGGGGGGACAACTAGACATAAACCATAATACCCTCCCAAATCCTCCTTTCCCTTCCACGAGCACCTGTCCACTTCCCTCCTGCGCTGACACCTCCCTGCCCGAGGACCCTGCTGACCTCGCTCTCCCTTGGCACCCTCCTGCCTTTCCAGCAGCACCACTTGCACCATCCCCTGACCACCCAGCAATGCTCCTGGCCAAGACAGCTGAACCACTCCCCCAGAAGAACTTGTGGTCCACCTGGAACCTGACCTGCCTCTCAATCCAGTGCTTCCCTCCAGATAAAGATCTTCCCTCCACATTCCGATTCCACCCCCTACTCCATCCAGACCATAATTTCCACTTCAGGAGGTGGCAGGAGTCAAGGGAATCATTCAGGTTCATGCTCCCTTCTCCCCATCCAATTTGTTTCGAATTAGTCAGCCCTGGGTTCACAGCAACCTCACCAAATGTATCCAAGAACTTCAGCACCTCTCCCAGCCTTACTGTCTCATCTGAGATGGCCTGAGCATCCCCCTTTTACCCTCTCATCTGAGGAATGGGAGTGTGGCATGGGGTTTAGCTCAGGCAGCTGTGGATGGACAAAGGGGCCTTGAATCTAATCTTTAGGAGGGAACTGCAGGCAGCCCCTGAACTGACCCAAACTATGGCTGATAGGTCAAATTCAAAGTTTCCCAGGCACCCTGCCTCAAACACTCTCCCTCTTGGTTTCCCAGACACCCTGCCCCTAAACTCTCTCCTCCTGGCCCCATGCAGAGCCAAACCCCAAACCACAGAACAGGTCCATCTGACTTTGATCTGGGAAAGGAACCACAGAAGCACTCCTGAGCCAAGATTAGCTCTGCTTTGGGCTGTTCCAGCCCACAAACAGGCCCCCCAAACCCCTTAAAAGCCCTGTGCTTTGCCTTGTCCACTGCTGTCTTGGTCCACAAGACAGCCATCCCACTTGCTCCTACTTCCAATAGATCTTCTTGAGCCAGAATGCCTGGTCTGGTCAATTGTGTGAGTTTGTGCCCACAGGCACTTTTGCCACTAGAGGAGGGTGGACATTTTCTGCTTGGAGCAGCCATAACTAAATGGCCCCTGGCTTAGTGGAAGGGTTCAAGGAAGCATACAGGACAGTTAATTATGACAGGCTTAAGGAAATCACCAAGACAATTGTCAAAAAGCTGGCTCCATTGATGTCCTGCTTGGCTGCTGCCCTCAGGCACTATATGGCTGTAGACCTAGAAGGCCAGCTAATTTTAAAGATGCTTTTTATTATACAATCTGCTCCAGATGTTCAGAAAAAGTTGCAGAAATTGGAGGCAGGCCTTCAAGCCTCACAGCAGGAGTTAATTTGGCATTTTGATTTTCTAATAATTGGGATGAAACTGCCCACAAACAGCACCTTTCTGAGTTCCAGCTGCTTGCCTCCATGATAAGAAACTCATATCTATAAGTTGTCCTGAAGCCCAGCCAACCACCCAGGGTGCTATCAATGCTCCCCAACACAGAGCTGTCCTCAGAAGCCATGCTTCAATGCTGCCAGCCTAGTCACTGGGCTAAGGAATGCCTACAGCCTGGGAAGCTCCCTCCCTGTAGGAGTTCTTGCTGGAAGTCAGACTGCACCATACTAGCATCAGCCCCTGGGGTCAGTTCTCAGGCTCCCTGGCAGGCTCTCTCCCAGATTTCCTCAGACTGGCAATGGGTGTCTTGACATGGCCAGAAGCTCCTGAGGCCCCTGGATCACATCAGACACCAAACTTCAGGCACCTCTTGTGGTGGAAGGCAAGTCTTTGTCTTCTGTGATAGATCGCAGCTCAGTCCATCTTGCCTTATTGTCTTAGTTACATTTTACTTGTTGCTGGGACAAATACCTGACGCTCAAAAGGAAGGAAGGTAAGGTTTATTTAGCTCACAGTTTGTGGAGATTTCAGTCCATATTCGGATGGCCCAAGGCTGAGTAGAACAGAGCAGAGAGCATCCAGTTCCTGGCAGCGGAACAGCAACAAAATGGTGACAGAGGCACCCAACCAATCAGGACAGCAGAGTAACAACTTAAGTCTGTCTCTCTGTCTCTCTTTAAATTACTTCTAGCTCTCTGCCTTAGCCTATCTGCCTCAGGCAACACCTATAATTCCCAGTAGTACCGAGACCCATAATCTCATCAGTGCTAAAACATATAATTCCAGTGGATCATAGATCAAATTTGAAACACTAGAAGTCCCCAGCCCATGATTGCATGAGGCTTTGCAGAGACAACTAAACATAAACCATAACACTTATGTTCAAGAACCAGTTTCCTTGGCCTCAGCTTCTCTGGGGGTGTTGATGGCAAAGGTCTCTAGGCCTCTTAAGACTTCTCTGCTTGGTTGCTAGTTAGGTCTGATTTTACTCTCACTCCTTTCTAGCCATCCCCACCTGTCCTGCCCAACTCCTCAGACAAGTCATCCTATCCAACTTATCTGTTGCTTCGTACCATTTCAGGTGTCCATCTTATTTTTCTTGCTGCTCTCTTCTCTTCATCTCTGGTCTTTCCCAAAGTCCTCATTGCTTCCCACATCTGAACCCTAGAGTCTGGGACACCTCCTCCCCTTCCCAGGCTCTCAGTCAAGTACTCACCATCCCGCTAAAGTGAATCCCTCATACCCCAGCACCAATACCTAGTCTCTGATCAGGCTCTGAGGGCTCTGAAGCCAGTTATCTCTCCTGTTTCAACACAGTCTTCTGGTCTCTATCAACTCTCCATATAATACCTTGTTCTCCCTGATTGAAAGACAGATGGTACACACAGATTGGTTCAGCACTGCTGCACCATCTACCAGATCGTCCTCCCTATCCATCCTGTAGTGCCCCACCAATATACTTCCCATAATTTGCCCATAATTTGCTTCCCCTCTATCTGCCTGATTCCCACCTCATACAATATGCATACAATGTGTTCTCCTCTGCAGCCCCTCTTATGAGTCCTCCAGCAGGGTTCTCCTACATGTACAACACTTAGACACAAAGGGCTCTTATGTGCCTCTGCCCAAGCCTCAGACCTCCTCCCCATCTGTCACCTTTCTGGGCACTATTTTGCAGAACACAAGCAAGCCCTTCTTCCTGATTGTGCCCATTGATTTCTGGTTCCCATCCCCACCACAAAATAGCAACATTCTGTCTCTGGATTCCTGGCTTGGCCCTCCCTACCAAACCATTACATAAGCTTCAAAAGCTGGACTATTAGATCACAAGACTTTTCCTCACTCTTCCTTCCAGACCCTAAAAGAAGCTCTAAAAACAGCTCTAGGCCCGGCTTTGCCAGGCTGTACTCATCCTTTCTGTAGAGCACAGCACTGTGCTTGTGCCATTCTGGCCCATGGGCTAAGTCCCCGCCCAGTTGCTTTCCTATCCAAACAACTCCATCATGCTGTCAGGTTGGCCAGCCTGCCTATGAGCAGCTGCTTTTGCAGCCTTCTGCTCACCAGAGCTCTAAAAATTACTACGCACACGCTGCTCGCACTACATTCCTCCATAACCGGCAGTCTCAGCCCCTCACCGCACCACTCTCATCTTCTCCCTGCACTTCATGCCTTACAGTTGTATGCACTCTTTATAAACCTCCTACAGTAACTGTTGCCTTGGGCCCTGGCTTTGATCCTGCCTCTCATCTCGCTCTGTCTCTGTTGGAGATGCCACATCCACACGACTGCCTGTCTCATCCACAACAAGCTCCTGCTTTGCTCACATACTGGCTTTCCCCAATAGCATTTTCTTTCTTTCTTTCTCTTTCTTTCTTTCTTTCTTTCTTTCTTTCTTTCTTTCTTTCTTTCTTTCTTTCTTTCTTCCTTCCTTCCTTCCTTCCTTCCTTCCTTTTTTCCTCCTTCCTTCCTTCCTTCTTTCTTTCCTTTTTCTTTTTTGCATTTGTGCTCATTTTCTTGATGGGAGTCCCTGTGAGGCTCCCTGCACATTGCCAGCTAAGGCAGGGTACACTAATGTCTCACACAATTCTCTTATAGAAGCTGCCACTCTTTCCTCACTCACTACCTCTCAACAGCTGAACTGAGGGTGCTGATTCATTCGTTTTCACTGGCCAAAGCTTACAGTTAACATCTATACAGATTCTAAGTATGCATTTCACATACCTCACAACCATGCTGCATGGAGTAGAGAGGATTTCTCACCTCTTGGGGATCCTCAGTCATCAGCACTCCATACTCTAAAGCCCTTCTCCAGCAGTCCTCTACCGACACAAGTGGTTATACCTTACTGCAGGGGACACCAAGAGCTTTCAGATCTCATAGCTGCTGGAAACAGCCTTTGCAGATGAAACTGCAGAGGGAGCAGCTAATCTCTCCTACCATCCTACAGGAGGACAATATTTTGCTGTTTCTTGCTTTACTCTCGCCTCTTTCCCCTCTGAGAACAAACAGCACCAAAACTGCCCATGAAGGATGTAGATGCTGGACCAAGGAAGATGCCTCCTCCGTGCCTCACAGGCCCGCACTGTCCTTACAGCTCTCCACAGTAATTTTCACGTAGGCTTTAAACCCCTAGCCCACTGACTTGAGCCTCTCATCTGCTTTCTTCCTAGAAGACCCTCTTCAGTGCCCTCTCTGCCAGGAAACTACAGCGCAGTGCTCCCTGAAGCCCTTTTCTGCCCAACTCAGATTGACTTCATCCACATGCCAAGGGCATAAAATCTAAGATGTCTTCTGTCCTGGGTGGACACCTTCACTGGGTGGGTAGATTTTCCTATAGCTCAGAAAAAACCCCAGCACTCACTAACTCTTCTAATTGACATAATCCCCTGATTTGGCCTTCTCACCTCCAGCTTTTATTACTCAAATTACTCAGAAAGTGTCTCAGTTGTTAGGACTCTAATGGAAATTATAGACTCCCTAGGGACCTTGGTACTCAGGTAAAGTAGCAAAAGCTAACAGTTTATTTAAAGCCCACCTTACTAAACTAACATACAAACTTTAAAAAACAGCTTCTCTCTCCTCCCAATTGTCCTTTGAGGAGGAACACCAAAGCAGCTCTCCTAGAAAGAAGAGCGACTGTCTCCACTTTGGCTGAGCCTGACCCTGTTTCCTTGTATTGAAATGTACAGAGCTGGCTAGGACTTCTCATTATCCTTTCAATTGGCATTAAGCAGTGTGTATTGGTCTAGCTGAGGTGCTATTGGTAAGTTTTAAAGATACCAGGCATGTTTCCCTGATAACTCACACCTGCTGCTCTCCGATATGAGCCAGGTAGGGACAGAACAAAGAGCAATGCTCCATGCTGTCAGCTGGGACTGAACCTCGAGATCGAGGCTATGACTTCCTGGGGCTTGCAAGATTACACATCAGAGCTGAAGCACCAGACCCCCAAAATATTAGATAGTATCTGAATAGCATAATGTAAATTACTTTCTATGCATATCCTCTCTGAATATGGTGGAGGCCATCTATCTAGCCCAGCTCACAGTACTTACCTACTTTCCACAATTCTCTCTCTCAAGCCACTCCCTCTTTTCCATTGAATAAAACCTTGGTGTGACCCTTGGGGCGGTCTCTTCATTTGGGAAAACCATTTTTGTGACTGGATTTAGGGCCCCTTAGCTCCCCAATAATTATAATATATATGTGTGTGTGTGTGTGTGTGTGTGTGTGTGTGTGTCTGAGTGTCTTGTTTTCACCACAGGTTGCTGCACTGGGTGTGGTAGATTGGAATTAACTTGGTGGAATTCCAATAATGTGTTTTTGGGATTATAAATTTAGACTTCTTATGCTGAGATGAGAACCAGGAAGGGACTCCAACAGTCCTTTGTGTGTGTGTGTGTGTGTGTGTGTGTGTGTGTGTGCATGTGTGTGTGTGTGTATGACACAGGGGACTGAACTCAAGACCTTACACTTGCCAGGCAACTGTTAATTCTACTGCGCTATCTCCCAGTCCCTCCCAATTATTCTTCTAAGAATTTGCTGTATTTTCAGAGAGCCTCTCAGATACAGTGTCTATAGTCCATTTAAACTTTTGTATGGACACAACTTCCTGCTCCAAACCTTAGTGAAGAAGAGGCATCCTTAATTGCAGTTAAGGGACAAGGGGTGTAGCTTCTGTCTAGTTTCTTTGAGCTGAGAAGGATCTGTGAAACCATGGTCAGGGGCATTCCCAGACAGCTAACCTAATGGACCTCAGATAGAAGTCATGCTGTAGTTTAGCAGTTAATGAACTTTTTATTAGAGCCTTCTGGTGGGTTCCAGAACAGGAGCCTGGCACATTTGTCACTGGTTCCATCTCTGTGATCCCTTGGAGTTTGTCAGCCTCTTTATCGAAAAGGAGCTGGAGTACAAGAGAAAGGAGATACTTGAGTCTCCTTGAAAGTGTCTCAGTGGACCCTCCAAGATACTACAGGGGGAAATGCTAGCTGTCAAATATGCTGAGCTCAGGTCCCCTGAAGTCCAAGAATGAATTCTAAGGGACAACAGAGGTGAAGAATAAGAAAATGTTTCACAGAAAAGGAATGGGGAAATAGGGAATTAAGAATAGTTCCTAAAAGACAAGATGGGTCCCAAATGGGTTGCCCCCAAGAGGAGGGAATTAACTCTTGGTTTTGTTTCAGAAAACATTAAACAGGAGCAGCACTTCACCCAGACACTAAACCGTTGGTTGAGGATACCACACAACAGCTAGGCTGAACTATGAATGTATTCCAGATATAGAGCTCAGGCTCTCCTTGAATAAGAGAGGTACTAGAAACGTCTGATTCAGAAAATACACTCCAGTACACAATGTATATCACACTGGGACTTCTCTAGCAGGGACAATGTTCCTATGGAATTATCTCAGAATCATGGAAGTTTGAATTATTTGAGGCCAAGGTCACCATGCTCTAAATCTACACAAATTTTAGATCCAGGTTTACTAACTATAAATCTGCAACTCTTATGATGATTCTTGGTCTTTTAAATTTCCTCAAGTTCTTCACCTCCAATGACTCCTTTAGTCATATGCAAGTCTAGACTTTCGAGTGGAAAAAACTATATCTACCTATAGTCTTATATTCAAGCATATAACTGTTTTAGAGTTCATTTCCTTTGATATCACAATAGAACTGTTGTTTCTTTGAGACTATGATTCACTGTGAAGCTCAGGCTGCCCGTGAACTCTCCATGTAGCCCATGGTGGCCTTGAATTTACAGTGATCTTCCTGCCTTTGCCTCCTGAGTGATGGGATTACAAGCGTGTACCACTTTGCCTGGCCTAATCATAATCTCTCATGTACTGTTTCCATTATCTTTTTACTCTCCTAGCATTCCTATATACCCTCTTTTCCAGGGTGAGGACTGGGATGGGATGAAGAGAATCTATGCTGCGACATCTGAGAGGTACTTTCAGAGATTTTCAGGAGCTGAGTGGGCACTTGTGTGACTTTTTCTCCTTAAATGCTGTGTCCTATGGAGGACCACTTCTAGGAGACCACTGTCCTGGAAGGAGGAGCGTTGTCTCCATTTTCACAGAGCCTGACCCTCTTTCCACATATTGATACGCACAAAGCTGGCAAGGACTCTTCCTTACCCTTCAGTTGGCTTTAAGCAATGCATATCAGTGCAGCAAGGTACTGATGTGTGGTCTTTGAATACAAGACAGGACAGTGTTGCCCCAGACTCCCCACTGCCCCTATGCGTGAGCTGGATGAGGCAGAATGAAAAGCCAGTGCTCCACACGGTGCTGTTGCCAGGATCCAGCCTCAAGTTCAAAGGCTATGACCTCCCAGAACTTAAAAGATTACAAAGATTACACATGAGAGCTGAAGCACCCATCACAAAACATTAGATACTATCTCAGTTGGGTAATTCAAATTGCTCCTTCTGCATGGCCTTCTCTCTGCATACTACAGGAGTTATTTGGGGCCTCCTAGTGCTATGAGCCCAGCTCATAGCACTCGCCTGTATTCCACAATGATCACAGTCACTCATTGTCATACCACTCAGTTCCTTAAAAATGAATAACATCTAGGTTTGGCCCTAGGTTAAGATCTTTGTTCCAGATAGCCATCATCATGGCTGAACTTAGGAGCCTTGGCTCCCCATACTACAAATATGCCTTAGGGTCTTTATTTTCATCATGGGTTGTACTACTGGAAGTAGTAGATTGGAATTATCTCACTAGATTTTCAATAATTCTTTCATAGGATTACAAATATAAACAAACTTTCCGGGCCATTACAAGGCTCAAGAAGGGTTCTCTATACTTGGTAGCTACCCTGGGCTTAATCCAACTTCAGATCCAACTCACTTCTTTTCTTACTTAGGACAGCTGGTCCTCTACTCCCCTTTTATTTATCTAGCAAAACACCACCCTGATTATACCTAATGCTTGGCCTAAGAAGCCAGCACATGAGCTACTGTGTGTGGCTACAGAAAATTGTGCATTCACCTTCACTGTTTTCATGAGTGGATTAAATTATGGACCTTAGTCATCTCTCCCAACTCCCTAGCCCAGTGGTTTTCAAAACGGGTCTGTGGTGCAGCAGCATCAGGTTGACTGGGGCGTGTTGGAAAGTAGGTTGGTAGGCCTTCCCTTAGTCCTGCTAAGTCAGAAACTCGGACAGCACAACGTACCAGTTCCTTCTGACTGAGATCTCTATGTGAGGCAAAGGTGTGCTCAAGATTGAGAATCACTTCCTTACTCAATTTATCCCCTTGCTCTTGAGAGAACTTTCTTTTTTTTTTTTTTTTTTGTCTTTTTGAGACAGGGTCTCGCTATGCAGTTGAGGCTGGTCCTGAGCTCACTTTTGTAGCCCAGGCTGGTCTCGAACTCGCACCAATCCTCCTGCCTCAGCCTCCCGAGTGCTGGGATTACAAGCGTGCGCCACCACGCCCGGCGCCTTGAGAGAACTTTCTGTCTCTCCTCTGGCCCGAAACTTCCTCTCTGCCTCCATGCTCCCAAATTGTCACCTGAATCTTTAATTTGCTGAAAAAGTCAGAAGAGAACTCTCACCTACTGCCATTTGAAGGGTGATCTACAGAGCAGCAGAGCTTGCTATATCAGCAAAAGCTGCTCTCCCTTTCTTCCTGAGGAACAGAATCCAGCTCACCTTATGGCTGCCTAGTCATCCTGGGACAAAGTGTGGCCACATGACCACAGAATATAGGGCTATGGTTTAGGGCAAACCCATGGACTGGGAGGTAGAAAGAGATTTCTCAATATGTGCTTCATCATTTTGATTTTGATTCATTTGATGATTACTTATTCAAAAATGAAATAGAACTTTAAAGCAACCCTATCAAGCACAGAGAGAAAGCTCCTGAAATATTAATAGAGACTTTGCTCCAAGGAAATGCGAAATGAGTGCGGAAGAAAAACTGTGAGAAGCACAATGATAAATCAGTAGAAAAAAGGACAGCAGAAAGGAAGCATTCTCTCCACTCTACCTGGAGTGGGGTTTTCTCACCAGCTGTGGAGCCATGAAAACTCTGCTGTTTGGCAGGCTGCCCAGACATGCGCCCTAGACGACAGTGCCGTGCAGCGCTCCCTGCCTTGGGGAATTTCCACACCTGTGTCTGATACCTCTGCATGCAGAGTCACTGTCAAATCTGTCAGCACACTGACAGCAGCTCTGCCTCGGAGGCTGACTCAGACCAAGTTTGTGAGTGTGATCCGTTTACTTAGAGTGAGACTTGTCCCAAGAACTGGAATACTCAAATCCACATGATGACCTTTTTCATTATGAGTGGATCTACATAGAAATTCAAATAATAATGTGGTCCTTGCTCCAGAAGCATAAGCTCAACAAGATAAATCAAATGGTCTGCACAGTGCTCTTCTCTGCCTGTCCAGACTCTGTAGCCATGGCAGTCCCGGCCTGCCTTCCTCCCCATCTGTTTCCTTGACATCCTATCTAGTTTCATGGTCTGGACACCACTTGATGCTGATAACTCCTTTTTTTTTTTTTTTTTGTACAGGGATCAAACTGAGGACCTTGTGCTTTCCAGGCAGGTGCATATGCCACTGAGCTATCTCCCCAGCATTTTGATAATTCCTGTCTTTATGCTTCCAGCCTAAACCTCTCTGAACTCCCAACTTTGTTTATCCAGCTATCAAACCAATCTCCACAGGAAGCTCCAATCCTTGGTTGCCAGTCCCTACTGCTGCCCTTTGCATCTCTGTTACTAACACCACCAACTCTCCCTTGGTCAGGACAAAACCTAAAGACACACTGACTCCTTTTCCCCTCATACCCCACAGCCAACTTGTCAGTAAATTCCTCTGACTTCAACATAAACCCCTAACTTTTTCAACAGTGGACACTACTACCCTAGTGCAAACCCATTTACTCTTTGCCTGCAGCAATCTCCTAATGGCTGCTTCTATCTCACCTTGTGAGTCTTTTCTTTTTTTTTTTTTTTTTTTTTTTTTTTCTGGACTGGGGTTTGAACTCACAACCTTGCACTTGTCAGGCAGGCACTTGTGCTACAGAGCTATCTTCCCAGCCCCATCTTGTGGTCCTTTAGAATGGTTTCTCTCCAGATTTCTATTTTAAAAAATTTAACCCCACAAAAAGGTAAAAATATACAGCTTTGCGCAGTGGCAGTATCGTAGCCAATGAGGTTTATCCGAGGCGCGATTATTGCTAATTGAAAAAGGTAAAAATATAATAAATTCTTACATACTCATTGTTATGGCTTGTGTCTAGTCATCCCCCAAAGCCTCATGCAGTCATTAGGGAAGTTTATTTTTCTTTTTTTTAGGGAAGGGCCTCCAGGGTATTCAGGGTCTCAGTACTAGATCGGAATTGTAGCAATCCACCTGTTTACCTGGGCTAGCTTGCAGGTGCTTTAATCTACTGAGCTCTTTCACTGGCCCTGGGGCAGCTTCTTGAGTTTATAATTAATTAATTCCCAATCCAATGCAGGGATTATGGATGTGTTATACCCGCCCTGGGTGCATCCTCTGCATACAATGTAAGAAAGGGAGAGAGGTCTGCTAGCAGTCTACCCTTTGCTTTTGGCTATTTTCCACCTCTGTGAACTGCTGTCCTCTGCCCTGTTCCACTCTGCCTTGGAGTCAGCCAGCATGGACTGAAACTTCCACTAACTGTGAACTAAATAAACCTTTCCTTCCTTTGTTTTGGGTATGGAGTATTTTGTCCCAGCAATAAGACAAAAATACCTGAAACACCCATCATCTAGATTTACCAGTTAACCTTTGCCCCTTGTGCACAACAACACAGGCTTGAACACCTACTGACTCAGCTTGAAAACAAGCTGTAGGCATCACAACGCTGCCCGAATTCCCCAGCACATGTGTCTTGTGAAGAAGGACTGTCTCCTTACCACACTGAACGATTCTTAAGAGGATTTTTTTTTTTTTTTTTTACGGGACTGGGGATCAAATTCATGACCTTGCACTTGCCAGACAGGCACTTGTGCCATGGAGCTACCTCCCCAGCCCCTGCACACTGAATGATTCTTTAGAAATGCAAATCAAATCACCTACTTCCCATGCTTCACTTACTCCGAAGATTTTCCTTGACGCAGAACAAATTCCAAATTTGTCAAGTTTGAGATGCTGCATGACTGGCCCCAGCCCTCCTTTAGGTCTCATCGTCTAACCTTTTCTGGCTAGTGTCTTCCCTAGCAGTTGTGCTGTCAGAAGAGCTTATGCCACACTGAGAGTTCAAGGCCAGCCTGCCCTGTCTCAAAAGAACTAACACAAAACAAAAGCCCAGAAACAATAGCTATGTTCTACTATAAAGGATTATTTATAAAATTCAGAAAATAGCTCTCAGTAAGAAATGTTTCCAAGATTGTGACAAAAGTCTCTCTGTGGATTCCCTGTATCAAGAGTGTCACATATTGGTGACATATGCTACAGCTGAATTATTTGTATGCTTAAATTGAAAAGGTAAAATATACATAATTCTTATAGTCTTCAATTTACAACTATTCCTTTGGATGTTTGTATTTCATAAATTTCCATACTGAATTCCTCTAATTTGTGTTATATGTCTTGCAAAATTATATTCACTTGTACTTGTTAACTTAATAATTATTTAGAGGGGCTGGGGACATAGCTCAGTGGGATAAGTGCTTGCCTGGCAAGCACAAGGTCCTGAGTTCAACCCCTGGTACCACCAAAACAACAAAAAAGTTTTGCCTTTGAGGCAGGTGTGGCGGCCCATGCCTGTAATCCCAGCACTTGGGAGGTTGAGGCAGGAGAATCAGTGTGAATTCAAGAACAGCCTGGGCTACATAAGTGAGCTCAATGCCAGCCTGAAATGCATAACAAGACTCTGTCTCAAAAAGACCAAAAACAACAAAAAAAAATTACTTAGGAGTTCTTAACTGATCACCCATGTGGTAGTTTCTTTATGAGCATTAACGAATGATAAGTTGGTGGGCATCAATTGAGAAAGGAATTGTCTAATATGTTCCTCGAGAGGACTTGACTGGATTATTCGAAGGGAAAACTTGACCATTCCCACCATTCTATCATTTGTGATCTTCTTCTAAACCTTCTGAAAAGCAAAAATCTTTTCTATATGAATCTGAGGAACTGGAATGAACTGTGTAGTAAAAACAAAACGAAAAAACAAAGACACTGCACATGCTGTGCCTATTTTCCCCTACTTAGAAGCATGAAATAGTGAAAAGAACATAGTCCTTAAAGTCAAACCAACCAGGATCGACAACCTGGCTCTACCAGTTACCAGCTGTATAGCTGAGAAAATTGCTAAATACTTCTCCTCCTTAACTTTCTCACCTGTGAAATGGTAGTAACAATACCAGCCTTTCACAGCTGAAATGAAGATTTAATAAAGATAAATCATGAAAAGTGCCTAGCACAAACACATCACATATTACTAAGTAGGGCTTTAATATACATTAGCTTTATTGTTTGGTTCACTACTAATTTTTTTTTCCTTGTTTCAGAACCTTTGTTTGTTTATTCACTCATTTTTATGGCTGGCTCAGCCTGCCCCGAGGGTAGGGCTGGCGCAGCATGTGGTGCCAGGGATCAAACCGCGGTCCCTGAAGCCGCCCAAGCCTTCCCTTGCAGGCGCTTTAGACCACTGAGCCATCCCGCCGGGCCCCTCACTACTAATTTTTAACCCTTTCTTTCTTCTAAACTTTCGGTTATACTAGGTAATGTATACCCTAGGTAGAGAAATTGCAGGGGCCTTTGAGACCAAGCCCATACAGACTGTGGAGGCCACAATAGTACCATAAGTGTGTTGGGGCCATGTTCCTTTGCCATATGATCTCAACAGTATGGCTCTGATGTTCCTCCCACAGAGATGTCCCTCCCCTTAAATCTGAGTAAGACAGCCTTCCTCCACAAAGAAATATAATGAAAGTAACACCATCTCACTTCTTAGAGTGTAAGGAATAATACTGTAGAGACTTTATTTTTTGGAACTCTTGTCCTTGAAACCTTCCCACTATAATAAATCCCAAGAAGTCCAAAGAAAGGCCCATGTGGAGAGGAAACAAAGTCCAGACCCACATCCCTGGGAAAGTTTTTAGTCAATACTTAAGCTTTGACTTTCCATTTGAGTCTTTGACTTGGGTTCTATAGCATCCAGAACTCATAGATTTTTTCTTCATGGCAACTGTACTTGTTACTACCTAAAGTAATGGTTAGTACAGGAAGAACATTTTCCAATGACATTTTATGCATTTGATCTTAACTTGTAAGTAAATCTATCATCCAATAGAAGCTCATGAGTAGAGTTGTATGCACTATCAAAACACTGGTAGCTTTGGGAAATTGGTTTGGTAAGTAGCACAGTATTAAGTTCTCAAGGGCTACCCACTCCTCTTGCCCTCTATCCTGCCATCCTGGCCTCCCAGACTCTTTCCCAGGATCCTTTAGGCCACTCCAAAATTCAAATTATTATTATTACTATTATTATTATTATTATTATTATTATTATTTGTCTTTTTGAGCCAGGGTCTCGCTATGCAGTTGAGGCTGGCCTTGAGCTCACTTTTGTAGCCCAGGCTGGTCTCGAACTCGCACCAATCCTCCTGCCTAGCCTCCCGAGCGCTGGGATTACAGGCATGAGCCACCACGCCCAGCTCCAAAATTCAAATTATGACTTAGGTCAACAGAAACACTTCTGGGAATTCTGGGAATGCTATCAAGCCATTCACACTGATTTTCATACACTGCGATTTTGTTTTCTTTGCTTAATTAGCTTATTGCCCCATTGTCTTTCCCACCCTTCATGTTGCACTCTCATCACAATTTCAAACCAGGCAATTCTGTAAGCTGTCAGGTCTTCATCCACAGTTTATAAAGTGATATGCAAACATATCTACACATATTCATGTAGGTTCATTAGCACTGTTTTTGTACTATTCAGCTATTTTTCTGTTCTCTTATTTACTGTCCTGAGGGGCAAGTGATCCTTTACCTAGCTGCTGGGTTTGGGTGAGAAACTGCAAATCTGATTCAGCACCTCCTTTCTTTCTTAGCTGAGAGAAAGGAGGTGAGGCCAGCTTCATCCCCCACGGCCTCGGAGGACTCAGTGGACCTGGGCCATGCAGACTCCGTCTGCCTGGGTCAGAAGATGGGAGCTGATCTGCTCCCTGCATTTTCACTCTGAGATACCCCAGAATTCAGTTAGACTTCATCAGGAGTAAGTGTGACACCTCCATTTCCTTTCGTCTGACTGCCTTGTGTCCTAGTGGGACCTGGCAAGGTCCCCTAAAGCCCCATCCTTTCTACAGATGCTACCAGCTTCATCTGGCCAGGGGCAGGTGAAACACTAGCACCAAGGACAGTGGAAACTGAAGCGCTCCCTCACTGCGTCCTATGCCTGTGTCGCGGAGCTCATCCCACCAACCCAGAAACAGGCCCGGCAAGAAGAATGGAAAAGACTGGCTACTCACAAGCAGCGGACAAGTCTGGGCAAGTAGGGCTGGTGATAGGCTAATAAACAGCCTTAATGAACTAATTGAGCTTAGTCTTTTTCAGCTCCAGGATGTTTGAGACTCCTAAAAAGCAAAGTTAGGGGTAAACGGATGTCTTGTGTGCTCTGACATCCTTTAATCTATGGATGTCTGTCATCCCAGCACTCAGAAGGCTGAGACAGGAGGGTGGTAAGTTTGAGAGCAGCCTGGGACACCTAGGGAGTTCAAGGCCAGCCTGGATTACATAGTGAGACCTTGTCTCAACAAAACAAACAAACAAACAAACAAAAATCTCCTTAATTAAGCTTTTCTAATAGGCATGAAGATGAAACTTGAAATAAGATGGAAAGAGGTCTCTTCAGTTCATAAACTCAGAGCTTGCTACAAGTTAGCAACATTCTTGGGTCCATGAGACTCTCTTATCCCTTTCTTAAGTTAGTTCCAAGAGTCCAATACTTAAGAGGTAGAGAGCTAGTGGAAATGCTTCAATAAAAAATATAAAAAGCACTGGAGCAATTAGATGGAAGCAATGCTCTAATAATGTGATTAGGAGAAGCAGGGGAAGGAAATGGCACTGAGTTACTCTAGGACCACGAAGAAAGATGTTGGTCTGAGCAGTGAAGGCAGAAAGACTACAGGTGCTGACCCAAAAGTGGTGCACAATGGCTAATTAGGAAGAACTGGAGCCTACACTAAAACCTTTTAGTGCTGCCCTGTTCCATTATGACCGAATGTGCTCCCCAATGGACAACTGTAATCATGTTTTACATAATAAAATGAGTTGTTTAAAAACTGACCTAGCCAGGAGTAGTAGAGCACACCAGTAATCTCAGCAGTTGTAAGGCTGAGGCAGGAGGATCACTGTAAATTTGGGGCCAACTTGGGCTACGCCTGAGCTACACAGCAAGACACTGTCTCAAAAACAAAAATAAACAACAATAAAACAGCAACAGCAAAATCCAAAAAACAAAACCCAAAACACCAAACTGACCCAGATATAAATGTGTAAAAATTTTTGAGTGGAACATTTATGTACAACCTAGAAGCTCGAAGATCTATTTTCTTGTATCTCCTCTGCTTTCAAGAAAATCTATTAAGCATTCTGTGCAAGTCTTTTTGGTGAAGTTGTGAGGAATGAAAACATACATAAAACTTGATATCAACAAGATTTTTTTCTAAGAATTTTTATTTTTTATTTTATTTTCTTGTTTCAGAACTTTTGTTTATTTATTTATTTTTATAGCCGGCTCAGCTTGCCCTGAGGGCAGGGCTGGTGCAGCATGTGGTGCCGGGGATCAAACTGCGGTCCCTGTAGCCTCCTAAGCTTTCCCAAGCAGGAGCTTTGGACCACTGAGCCATCCTGCCGGGCCCATCAACAAGATTTTGATCTCAGGGAGATAGCCCCACACCATGAAAAGATTAACCAAAATATATAACATTAAGTAAGGGCTGAAAGGGAAACCCCGCTTTAAGGTAACTTCTGGCAGGCCAAAAGAGGATGTGCCACAGGTAGCAAAGGACAGAAATAGTTTATCAAAGGCAATCAAACTTCAGTTGGCATTGGAGGAAGGAATTTAAAGAAATAAGGTGGACATGGAGATGTGAGAAGAAATTTTAAGTGAGAGTAACAAGGGAAACAAAGATACTAAGAGATGAATACCCAAAGGAGATTCAGTCAGGATTGCCCATGGCTACAAGGCTGACAAGACAAACTCAAAGAAACCCTCTGGCAATTAAAAAGCAATTCAAAGAGTTATGGAAATCTTCCAGGCTGGAGAGGGGAGATAGCTCCAGGTTGTGATGAACCCTGGTCCTTGAAAAAAAAAAAAAAAATCTTCCAAGGGCTGTCCCTCCAGGAATTGATCAGGTTGGTATTCCTAGGTATCATTTTTTAAAATGCCATTTTCTATGTTCCTTAAGTCTGATATCCTTCAATGCTGAATCTATAAGTAGATCAGGGTTGGTCATTTTTTTTGCAAATGAATAGCTACTAAAAGTTGTAGGCTTTGCAGGCCCACTGGGTTCTGTTGCAGTTGCTCAGCTCAGCAGATATAACATAAAAGCAGCCATAGTAAAACATAAATAAAACTTTATTAACACAGCATGTGGTAGGCTGTTTTTGACTCAGAGGTAATAGCCTGCTTGGTCCTCAAAACCACTCATCTAAACCACCACAAAGTTGATCCCGCCTCATAACCTGCATGGTCATTTCCTTTTATATACACTCCTTTCCTCTACCTCACAAATTGTTTCCCTTATGATGTCAACGCCTGCTTTGTGTTAAGAAAGAGAATTGCTGGGTATAGAAAGACAGAACAGAATTGCCAGATGTACTGAGGAACTGTTCACAGTTTCTAACCTAAAGGACTGTGAGTCAACCCAAAGGTATTTTGAGAATCAATTTCGCAGGACTGTGTAGGATGACTGAGAGTGGGTATTAACAGAAAGTAGAGAGTAATTAAGAGGTTATTGCAAAGAGCTTATGCAATAGCTGTAGTCTATAAACTGTAATGTCAGCTAGAAGTGGAAATAAGGAATGAGTATAGGACTAAATATGACTCAGAGATTAGCTAGAATTGACAGATTTGATGGACAGGAAGAAGGCAAGGGAAGGGATCAAAGATAGTAAGTGAAAGGCTAAGCAGGAAAATACTTGAGGCATTTTTGTCTACTTTTGAGTTCTCTTTGCCCTGTAAATGTCAGTGCTCCTGAGGTTCTTTCTTCTTCCTTCCCTGCTCTTCCCTTCCCCTCCCCTCCCTTCCCTTCTCTTCTCACTTAAAAAAATTTTCCTCAATGACATGACTCACACTCAAGATTTGAACTAACTTCTTGGCTAATGACCTCCAATTTCATTTATCTAGCCCAGATATTTCTGGCAAGTTATAGACCACTTATTAATCTTCCTCTTTGTTATATTTGGAAGATCCCATAGGGCCCTCAACTCAGGGTCAGATTAAGGTTTACTTTTACATTATTTCTAAGCACATAAGTTGGACAGTTAACTGTTTCATGGATGCAGGCAGAGGAAAGAAGATTCCAGAGCAGAGACGAAGGTCTTTACTCATAGCACAGCCAGCAGCACATCATGAATCAGGCTGAAATTAATTACACTTGCCCGCAAGTTTCCATGAGGGTGAACTGGAAGGCCAGGGGAAAGGCCTCTGCTTATAATGGGCTGCATTATAAGAAAGGAACATGGAGCTTAAGAAATCTACTGTTTTATAGCAAGCAGTGAGTAAATCTGCTATTTGTCCTGGAAGGAGTTCCTTAAGGTTGCTCACTATAAAAACAACACCTGGAAAAGGTTCCACGTGCATTCTCAGCATATTCAGTAATGTGCAGGAGCACAGGAGACCCATGGAAGAGCATCTGCTCCAGCACAGCATGTCCGAAACAGAGCTCACCAACTTCCCCCTAAGTCAGCTCTTCAATTTCTAGTACTGCTGAAGGGTACCATCTACCACCCCATCACCCAAGACATCCATCTCCCAGTTTCCCCTGGCTGCTGGAATAAATCATCACAAACAGATGGCTTAGAACAGAAATTTTTTTTTTTTTTCTAGTTATAAAGGCTACAATCCTGAAACCAGGTTTGGAGGGCTGTAGTATCTGAGAGGATTCTTCAACAGAGTCTGTTCCTTGGCCTTTCTAGTTGCTAATGCTCCAAGAGTTTCTTAGTTTACAGCTACAATCCGTCAATCTGTTTCCAAAGTCACACCACCTCCTCTTCTATCAGGTCCTTCCGCTTTTCCTTCCTTCCTTCCTTCCTTCCTTCCTTCCTTCCTTCCTTCCTTCCTTCCTTCCTTGTTCCCTTCCCTCCCTTTCTTCCCTTCTTCCTTCTCCCCCTCCCTTCCTTCCTCCCTCCCTTCCCTTCTTCCCTCCATCCCTTCCTTCCCTTTCTTCCTTCTCTCCTGTCTCTTCTTCCTTCCTTTGCTTCCTCCTCCTTCGCTTCCTCCTCCTTCGCTTCCTCCTCCTTCCTTCCTTCCTGCCTTCCTTCCTTTCTCCTTCCTTCCTTTCTCCTTCCTTCCTTCCTTCCTTCCTTCCTTCCTTCCTTCCTTCCGTGCTGCACAGCACTTGCCAAGCAGGTTCAACCCCAACCCCACTCCCCAGAACCCTTAATCATGTCTTTTGGTATTTAAGTTAATACTGATAAGCTCTGAGGACTCAGATGTAAGCATCTCTTGTTGGGCCCAAAGTTCAGTTGACTATAGCCATCAAGTTCTCTGAACTGCATATCGTTTTTATACAATATGAGTTGAAACTAGGACTTATGTGCATGAAGTAATTAGTAAGATGTGAACATAGATCAGCATGGATTCAGCAAGGAGAAAAGAAGAAACTATTACTTATGAAGCTAAGTGTTCTCATGATATTTTTTATTTATTTGGTTCAGGGTCTCACTACACAGCTGAGACTGCAAAAACAGTCCTCAGATTATAGGTGTGCATCACCACGCCCAGTTTGTTGGCTAGTATGGCATGTAGTACCAGGGGTCAAAACCAGGTCCTTGGGGCCCGGCAGGATGGCTCAGTGGTCTAAAGCACCTACAAGTGGCTGCAGGGACCACAGTTTGATGCCCGACACCACATGCTGTGCCAGCCCTGCCCTCAGGGCAGGCTGAGCTGGCCATAAAAAGAAATAAACAAACAAACAAAAGTTCTGAAACAATAAAATAAAATAAAATAAAATAAAATAAAATAAAATAAAATAAAATAAAAACCAGGTCCTTGTGCTTGCCAGGTAAGTGCTTAGACTGCTGAGCTATCTCCTCAGCCTGCACTGCATTTTTTTAAAAATCACATAATTCCTGTAAAGGAGCTATGTGATCACATTTTATGTATGATGATACTCATTCAGAGGGCAAAGAATTTCCAAAGTTATTCCAGAAGTAACAGGGTTTAAATCCAGATTTGAGTAAGGAAAAAAAAAAAACTTATTTGTGAAATATATGAATGAGAGAATGTAGATTTTGCAAAGGAATTGGATGTAACATGTTCTCAGTGAATGTTGGGGGTATGGATAACAGGACAGTTAGGTGAGGCTACCCAAGGCCCAATGAATAGAGATAAATTTTGGGGTGCAGCAACCTCTTGATGGCAGATTCTAGGAGGCAGAGGAAGGAGATGTAGACAGGCATGAAGCACACAGAGTAGACTAGGGAGAGCACCAAGGCCAGGTTGGATGGACAGTGGGCACCAGTTAAAAAACAGTGGAGATATAAACGACCAAGGTACACAAACATCACCTGAGTTTGAGAGCTGGGACATCTTCTCTACTATGGTACTGGGCAAGGAATTGGGCCAAACGCTGAATCAGGCTGTGGACAGTTAAGTGACTTAACTGTGATAGTCAGGGGGGAAAGGTGGGCACTATGAAGCTCTACCGTTGGCTGAATTTACGTATCCTGGGAGTAAAGAAATTGGAAATAGGACAGAAAAAATGAATAGCTTTCTGGATTAAAAAACGATATAACTGATACTGAAAACAGCAACCAGGCTGCTGCTCCTGCTGTTGCTGCTGCTGCTGCTGACAATAGGTAGATTTCCAAAAGGATGAACAGAGAGAAAAGAGAGCTTGCAGAACATCTGTGTGTCTGTGTCAGGCCCAAACACTGTCTCATTTAGGCAAACAACAAGGCCCATGAGTGAGAAAATCTGGGCCCAGCAATGTGAAGTTCTTTGCCTAATACCATTCATGCAGCTGGTGAACATGCCAGATTCAAACCCAGGCTACAAGAATCGAAAGGTCAAGCTTTAATTATTAATACACAGTGTTATTTTTTTTCCTTTAATATTAGTTGCCAATGTTGAAATACCAGCATATTTAGAAATGGAAGGCAGCCTTATGTCTCACAAACATCCAGCACCCTTTGGGTTCACAAGGGTACCATGGACACGAAAGCCTCTCTGCACCCTTGCTGACCCCAAAGCTTCCCTTTCCTGAAAAAGCAGTGCAGTCCATGGTCACAGCTCCATAATGACAGAACTAACTTTCCTTCCTTGCTAGCTCTTTTGGGTTTACCAGCTCAGTGTCCAGAGCTCAGGATACAGGGCAAAATTGCTCCTGACCGTCATCTGCTTTTTCCAATAATTTTTCTAGGGAGAGGAGAGAGCTGTAAAATCCAATGAAGATGAACACATGTTGGGGAGATTTATAATCAGTATCTCATTTTGCCCTGAGAACCATGATGCAAAAAAACAGGAGGCAGAAGCAGAGGGCCTAATTAATAGCAAGCTGTCCTGAGTTCTAGCATCAGCTCAGTGGCCTTAGGAGAGCTGCTTATCCTCCTTTATTGCACAGTGGTGAAAAGCAGTTATAATTATTTATTAGCCTGTTCAATGAGATCCATATTAGCTGGACGTGGTGGCGCACACCTATAATCCTAGCACTCGGGAGGCTGAGGCAGGTGGATCGGTGCAAGTTCGAGACCAACCTGGGCTACAAAAGTGAGCTCAAGGTCAGCCTGAACTGTATAACAAGACCCTGTCTCAACAATACAAAAAAAAAAAACAAAAACCAAAAACACTAAAGATCCAAATTTTCTCCTATTTTGAGAGGCTTCACAGTATTGATTTCATATTTAAGTTTATGATCCAGTTTGTGTAATCTTAGTAAAACCCATTTGTATTTTTAGTGATGTGTGAAGAAAAGTAGAAGTGACAGCAGAGAATTTCCATCCTCCAGGCCTAAAGAGAGCACTGGAACGTAAGTCTTTATAATGTAACTTATGAAGCACTTGTCTTTTATCAGCACTTACCTATTAATTATCTGTCTCCACAAGTGAAAACTTCATGGTCTCTTTTAAGAACTACTATTATGTATTAACATATTAGAAAGCCGACAAAGAGATCTTACACGTTTCTGCAGGGAAAATTAGAGCTACTGAGAAAACAAATTCTAATCCTTTCCAGGTCTCTCAGCTGAAAAGCATCAGACCCCAAACTGACTGCAGCCAGTAGGACCCATGGAAGTGGAAAACTAAGTCTGCCTGTCTCCCTGTGTGAAGATCGCAGCGTAACTCACCCTCAAGGTTCCTGCTGTTCTGCCATGGCTTTTCTGACTTTCTCGATTGGTTGACAAGATGCCAGGCTCTGAAATGTAAATCGTTCTTTCTAGGGATACTGATTGAATTGCACACTAAATTAACTTGAAGAAGTTAGAATTAAATACGAGACTTTCTAAATCAGGTATCCCTGAACTCTGCTGGTAATGAGCTGAGGTTGAGAACCCGAGATCTGGACATCCTGTGTCAGCAAGTTAGGGTCATTATGAGGGATACACACGTCAATATGTACACTTAATCTTATTCTAGATATATGGTAAACAGCCAGTAAAGATTCCAATCTACTCAATCCATAAAGTACTTGGAAATTTTATGTATTTATTTACTGATTGATTGATTGATTGATTGATTGAGACAGGGTCTCATTATGTAGTTCAGGCTGGCCTTGAGCTCACTTTTGTAGCCCAGGTTGGTCTCGAACTTGCACTGATCCTCCTGCCTCCGCCTCTCAAGTGCTGGTATCAGAGGCATGCGCCACTATGCCCAGCTGGAAATTCTATGATAATAAAGAGGACATAAATATGTCACATTCCTTTTCTCTGAAGCTCTTAATCAAGTGGTTATTGATGAGGGGTCCAGCAGACATAACCTACTGAAATCCCTCTTCCCTGTCCTGCTACTCTCTCTTTCCATCTCTGTTTTGCTTTTCATCCCATTCCTTTTACCTCACCATTCTGGGCATTAAAACCTCCTGAATTTGCTTGTGGGAACAGTTTTGTCACAACCATTCTCTAAAAGCCCTTGAATTCACTGTCATCACTAAATTTATGTCTGAGTCTCTACCTTACTTTTCCTCTCTCTCTTCTCTCTCTCTTCTCTCTCTCTCCCCTCTGTCACCACTGTCCCTATCTCCTCTGTCTCTGCCTATTTGCTTCTTTCATCTCTGTTTTTATCAGGCTGAAAGTCTCTTACATCCTTTTCCAACTCTATCTCTTGACCTGCATGCTTTTCCATTTCTCTCTAGCTATCTACTGGGCTATGGGTAAACTCTGCGAATCCCATCCAGCTGTGGAAGGCAAGGCCCAAGGATTCTCTGGGCATGAGAAGGAAAAGAAAAGAAGGGCACAACCTTTCTGCTTTCTCCTCCACTAGGATACAGTTGAGAGGACTGTTTCCTCAAATTAGCATAACTGTCAGTGTACTTAGTAGGCAGTTCTATAACTCTGGGGAATCAGGTTCTTCCTGGTAGCCCCTGACATAGCAGGGACTTCAAGCAATAACATATATCTGCGAACATGTGTCCAGGTTGTGCAGGGTATCAATGAAATCTGAGTAGAGTACCTAAGCAGAGCAGGCTGATCGTTCTAATCAAGAGCACTTATACGATGGGGCACACGTTTACTGATACATGTGATTATGACGGAGCTGCCTTAGTAATTAAGCACAAGTAGGAGGGGCTCAATTAAATGACAGTAATTAGTATTACTTTTTCATACTGCAGCCAAATTTCATTTCTCCTCCCTACACTGCTAACTCCCCAGCGTCTGTAATCAGTGCCAATGCTGGTAATTCTCTGATGTCACAGCCTGTGTATTCATTGCATACCATGAGTACACAGATCTGGACACGCCAGCACACAGATGCTCACACGGGACACGTGTACGAACCCTGGGAGTGCGGACACAGCCAGGAAGTTAGGGTCCCTGTTCCTGATTTACTTACCCAGTGTTCCAGGGCAGAGGTTTCTTGTGCTCCAGTTCCCTGTCCAGCCCTTGTAGACAGAGATCTCCAGGGAACTGACAGCTTGATCACTATTGGAAGTAACCTGAGCTCTTGCTTAATCCAGAAACCCTACTTTAAGTACCATATTGGGAAGGGAAGTGATAACAATAAATATCTTACGTATTTTTATATAACTTCATGTGTTACCTTTAACATTATCATCATCATCATAACAAAAACCCTAAGTTTTATATTTTAATATATGTGAGACACAATGGCATTTTTTTTTCTTGATAGGGTCTTGCTATATAGTTTAGGCTGGTCTTGAACTATGTAGCCCAGGTTGGTCCTGAACTTGCAGCAATTCTCCTACCTCTGCATCTGAGTGTGGGTGCAGAGGCTCAAAGGCTGGTGTGAAGTGGGGAATCTGGACCTGGGCAGCAGGGCTACCATGCCCAGGCTCAATAGCATACTCCTTACATGAATAATTTCCCTAGATTTTGAAGTTTGTCTCATTTTCTAAAAGAGAAACTAGGCTTACTGAGGTTGTTTGCTCAAGGTCACGAAGCAAGGATTAAATTCTGGAGATTTAATGTCTAAATGAGAAGAGGAATTTCCTTTCCATAAATATGGATGTTTCACTAGTAACTATGTTCATAGGGCAGGTGTATATTCCTTCCCCCTTAAAAGAAGAGATTTTTGCATGCTGGGTAGTTAAAAAGGATTTTGTTGCTCAAGAGCAAAGACCAAAAAAAAAAAAAAAAAAAAAACAGGCATGGAGCACTTCCAATACTGGGATAATGCTAAATTTGTTTTCCCAGGCACACAAATTGATCACTGTTATCAAGTTCTAAACACCAGCATTTCAGAAGAAATCTGGGCACCAGAGCTTTGAGCAGCCCTTTAGTAGGCTTTCACCTCTCTTAAGCAGGGCCTAAGAGCAAACCTACACCCTTCATCTGAAGGAGGCAGGCCAGGGGAAGAGCAGCACTGCTCATGTGTGCCCTCGCTGTGCAGATCCAGATTCCTCTCCTCACACCAACTTTTGGGCATGAACAGGATCAGTCCCCTTTTTGTGTCTGCCTTCTTGGCCCCAGTGGTCAGTCCAGGAACAAGCAGGGACTTTAGTCACATTCCCTGGCATTTTAGCCATTTGAATGTGGAGGAAAGTCTCCACGGTCATAACATCGTGAGGTGGAAGAGCCACTGAAGTACTAGGGATTTCCAACCATGAGCCTCTGCACCCTTGCCCACTGTTCTTCCTCCTAAACCCACTGCACATGGCCTTGGCCCCTCACAGGCCCGTCTACTCCTCTTGGTAAAAATCCAAATTGTTCAAATTATGACTGTTGACTGGTAAGAATAATTCCTCCCTTTTCTGAGAGCTGTCTTTGAATAAATATTCTTGAAACTAGTTGAACTCCATCTGACCCTGCCTGCTGAAGCACTATAAAAAAAATTCCACCCTTCCTCCCACGTTAGAGGGCTTCTTCCCTCGCTGATATTTTTGAAAATAATTGTATGCTATGGTTTTCTTTACAAGGCTATGAGCAGAAAGAGGCTGAGATGCTAGAAGCAAGTCTCCAACCTGTGGAGAAGCCAGACTGAGAGAATGAAACTGATATGCAAACAGATGAAGCCCCACACAGTTAGAACACAGATGAGGAAGAGGGAGAGATGGAGTAAGTGGTGTTAATTTTCCAGGCTGTTTCTCTAAGGACAGCACAACATCTGTTCTTCCTATTTTTTAGTTACATAAGTGAACTAGCTAAAAATATAGGACACACACACAAAACACATCACTCCTCACATGTGACATGTTTTTATAACTTTACACTAAAATCAACTTAAATCTAGAAACTGTGTTCAGGAATGAGGGCAAACATTGTCCTACCCTTTTAAGTGTCAGCTCCGCCTCTTTTAGATAAATATCAGAAGCTCAGGGTTCTCCTCTCACTCAGTGCCGTCCCACTTGTGGAGATGGACTGGCTTGTTGAAGACTCATGGTGCTAAAATAAAATGCATAAAATTATACAACTATAAATGGACATGTCAAAATTACTTCTTATATAATAAGGAAACCAGTAGGATGCAAGTATTGGGTCAAAAGAATTAAAAGGAAAACCATATAACAGGCAAATAAAAAAATTAATTGATTGTTTTGTTTTTTGTTTTTTGAGACACAGTTACACTGTGTATATAGTTCAAGCTAGTCTTGAATTGACTCTGTAGCTCAGGTTGGACTTGAATTCACAGCAATCCTTCTGCCTCAGCCTACCAAGTTCTGGGATTCCAGGCATGCATCACCACAACCAGCTTGATTTTGGTGACAGATGCCAAGCTAGTCTCTCCATCCAGTAGAAATTGATATGTTTTCATTAGAGGAAATTTAAAGTGTACTTCTCAGAATGATCATATGCATTATTATCATCAGCCTTCCAGAAGCTGACTTCAATTTCTACAATCCTGGCAATTAGTCAAGGACATTGAAAGCCACAGACCCCTACTGAATCATAGAGAGCTTCCAAAGAATCCATTCTATACATTTTGAGCCCCTTCAGAGGATCTACAGAGTGGCTTAACCACATACAAGATCTGAAAAACTAAATTTGAAAAATATGACAAATATGACCCTGTAAGTTGCTGTCAAAATATATTTTTATTTTCATAGAATGACACTATTTTTCTACATAAATCTAATAGGTCAGCCACACACACCGAAAAAATCCAAGCCCTTTCTTAACCATGCATTTCAAACTATCAAGTCTTGAAAGCACAGATGGCAAGTTGAGCATGGAAAGCATCTCAAAAACTAGGGTTTCTATGGGGCAGGAGGCTGGGTCTAGATTAATGCATTAGGCAAAGCAGACCACATGAAGATCGAACTGTAGCTCCAATTAGGAAGCCTGGAAATTATAAGGAAAAAAATCTTTAAAACTATTACCTGTTAGCTGGCTTCACTTGCCTCTGGGACTCACTGCTTATATTTGTTTTGTTTTGTTTATTTTTATTTTTATTTTTATTTATTTATTTTTTTCTTGTTTCAGAACCTTTGCTTGTTTATTCACTCTTTTTTTTTTTTTTTTAATGGCTGGCTCAGCCTGCCCCAAGGACAGGGCTGGCACAGCATGTGGTGCCGGGGATCAAACCGCGGTCCCTGAAGCCGCCCAAGCTTTCCCAAGCAGGCGCTTTAGACCACTGAGCCATCCTGCCGGGCCCATCACTGCTTATATTTGGACAGGTCATCTGGACTTTCTGCATCAGGAAGCTTCCTGCACAATGGTTGCTGGGCAGATTCAAGAAAAGAAAACAACAACTACTAATGGACTGGTGGTATTGTGCCTCAGAGCTCACTGTAGATTGGAGAAATCTTGAAAAAAATGGTCAAGCAAATTGCCTTTTAGCCAAAAAGGCCATCTTTCGGTTATTTGCCAAAATGACTAACACAAAGGGCAAGAGGAGGGGAATCCGGTATATGTTCTCCAGGCCTTTTAGAAAACATGGGGTGGTTCCTTTGGCCACATACATGCAAATCTACAAAAAAGGGTGACATTGTAGACATCAAGGGAATGCATACTGTGCAAAAAGCAATGCCATGTTACAATGTTACCATGGCAAAAAGATCAGAAAAGGAAAAGCCAAAGAGAAAGGTACCTAGGTTCAACTGAAACACCAGCCTGCCCCTCTGAGATAAGTGCACTTTGTGAGGACCAATAGGAAGGAGTCTGAGTTGTTGGAACCTGTTTTCTATGAATTCGTGATAAGCTGGGGATGTTGCTCTGCCATTCAGCAGCTGATTGGTAGCTTAAGTGTTCTAGGTCCTACGTAAAAATAAAATTGTGCTATGTTAAAAGAGTGGTTTTCTTAGCTAAACAGGTATGTGGTGCCTTCTTATCTGGGAAATATTTTCAACAGATATTCACTGTAAGTAGTAATTATGTCTGGTCTTTACTCTTCAGTGTTTTTCTTGCTGAAAGGTATTGCTGAGGTATTGTGCAGGTGTATACTCAAATATTCAAATATTTATAAAAGTTATATTGGCTTGAAGATCCTATAAGTCACTATGGGGAAAAGATGTATCAAAATAAATGGAAGTCACTTCAGAAACACGTGTAAGTCCATTTTAGTTAAATAATTTTTTAGTTAAATAAATTTTTTAAAGCAAAAAAATAAAAAAAAAAACAACAACAAATCAAATTGAACACCTCATTGCAAGTGGGCAAACTGAACACTACACAGTGGAGGTTTCGTAAGGCTCAAATGAAGGCTTGGGGCTGGGAGTGGTGGTGCACATGTAATCACAGCATTTAGGAGGCTGAGGCAGGAGGAAGACTGTAAGTTTTCAGACCAGTCAGGGCTACATAGTGAGTTCAAGCCCAGCCTGAAGTACATAGTGAACTCCTATCTCAAAACAAGCAAACAGAAACAAAAGACAACTACAAAATCACAATGCAGGTTTAACAAAAGGCAAACTTAATCGAGGCTTTACAGACTAGGAATCATACAGTTTTGCTCCTTTAACTGCCTGGTCTATGATGGCCATTGGGGGTTTACCAAAGTTTGTAATGTATCTACTGGTACAGCACCTCGCTCATTCTTTCATCCATTTCATCATTCCTGTATATACTAAGCTCTCTGACCTTATGTAGTTGCTTATCTAGTTAATATCTAAATAAAAAAGGCACAGGTTCTTGTCCTACCTCCTGTAGAGAGCTCAGTGGCTTTCCTAAGATTTCTTCCAACTCCAAAGTGCTTCCATCTGTGTGGTTACTCTTTGTTCAGGTTTTCTGCTTCCACTAAAATCTCAGTCAAGCTGGGCGTGGTGGCACATGCCTGTAATCCCAGCACTTGGGAAGCTGAGGCAGGAGGATCGGTGCAGGTTCGAGACCAGCCTGGGCTACAAAAGTGAGCTCAAGGCCAGCCTGAATTGCATAGTGAGACCCTGACCCAAAAAGACAAATAAAATAAAATAAAATAAAATAAAATCTCAGTCAACCTCACACTCCACTTCTTATGGCTCTTCTCCTTCGTGCATCCTTTGTGAACTTACAAGGAAAAAAACACCACTATTTTTTTTTCTGACTTCCTCATCAATATAAAAAAAAAAAAGTATGTGTGTAGCAAACCACTTAAGTTTAAAATAACAGTTTTACAATATCAAATATCACCGGAGATTAAATTAATATAAAACTTTCCTCTTTTTAAAACCCATTTGTGGCGCACGCTTGTAATCCCAGCACTTGGGAGGCTGAGGCAGGAGGATTGGTGCGAGTTCGAGACCAGCCTGGGCTACAAAAGTGAGCTCAGGACCAGCTTCAACTGCATAGCGAGACCCTGTCTCAAAAAGACAATAAATAAATAAATAAATAAATAAATAAATAAATAAGTAAAACCCATTTGGAGAAATAAATACGAAAAAAAGTTAATAAAGTATGAAATGGTTGGCAAGATGGTTCAGTGGTCTAAAGTGCCTGCAGTTCAATCCTGGCACCATGACACCATGACCTTTGCCAGCCCTACCCCCAGGGCCGGCTGAGCCAGCCATAATGCAAAAAAAAAACCAAAAAAAAAAAAAAAAAAAACAAAACCCTAAGGCTGGGTGTGGTGGCGCACACCTGTTATCCCAACACTTGGGAGGCTGAGGCAAGAGGATCAGGAAGATCAGTGTGACTTTGAAACTAGTCTGGGCTACAAAAGTGAGCTCAGCGCCAGCCTGAACTATATAGCAAGAACCTGTCTCAAAAAGACATAAGAAAAAAGTATAAAACTCTGATTACATATGGCTATTTTACAACTCTTATTTTATTTTAAAATGTTACTAAGGTTAGAACAAGAATTTAAACATTTGCCATGTGCCACAGAAGAGATTTTGTTGTTTATGCTAGGATAAAGGCAGAACTATCAAGAAAAAGAAACATCTAAAACATACAGCATATGGTATTATATTCTGCTCCTTCTGGGAGGACATGAGCAATTGCTGACAAAAGTTCAGCTTATAGTACATTCCCCTTTTCCCTTCCTTTTAGTTTGAAACATGAATACCATGAAATTTTCTGAATGACTAGCTCTACGAGCAAGCTGAGCTCAAATTTGCAATTCTCCTGCCTTAGCTTCCCAGAATGGTAGGCTTATTGTTTTGAATGTAAAAGCGATTCACGCTGGCTTAGTGAGGAAAAAAAAAATGTTATTAGGCAAAATGTATTAGTGAGAGGTGAACTGATATTTAACTTGAAAAAACAATTATAGAAACTCCGTTGAGAAGTTAACACATATTCTTCTTTATCCCTTCAATGGTGAAGCAGATGTGTTTTCCAAAGATAGCTGCTTTAATATACCCTATCCCACACACTCTTTTTTATGATGTAACACGGACACTCTTCCTAGTAAATATGAGGCCTACATCCTCTTCCCTTAAGACTTTGTGCCTCCTTGGCCAAGTGATTATAGTGGAAGCTGTCTGGTTAAGCTTAGTCAACCCCCAATATCATAAAAGACAATGATTCAAATATACTAAGTTTGTGGGTTATTCAATATACAGCAATAATAAACGGGAAAATGATCTTGAGTTTAGACTGTCTTCACTTATTTTCTTTCCTTTTTTTTTTTTTTTTTAAAGGGGTAGAATTAATATTTTGTCATTTATAATCAGATGGCAGTTGGGTATACAGTTTCCATACTTATTTTTTTTTTTTGATTGTTTCAGAACTTTTGTTTATTTTTATGGCCAGCTCAGCCCACCCCGAGGGCAGAGCTGGCACAGCATGTGGTGCCGGGGATTGAACCGCAGGGATCGAACCACGGTCCCTGAAGCTGCCCAAGCTTTCCCAAGCAGGTGCTCTAGACCAGTGAGCCATCCCGCCGGGCCCCTGTTTATTTATTTTTATGGCCAGCTCAGCCTGTCCTGAGGACAGGGCAGGTGCAGCATGTGGTGCTGGGAATTGAACCGCAGTCCCTGCAGCAGCCCAAGCTTTCCTAAGCAGGCACTTTAGACCACTGAACCATCCTGCCGGGCCCTTCATACTTATTTTAAGTACTTATTTAAATTTTAAAAAGTTAAGGGGCTGGGGACATGGCTCCATGGCACAAGTACCTGTCTGGCAAGTGCAAGGTCATGAATTTGAAGCCCAGTCCTGAAAAAAAAAAAAAAAAAAAAAGTTTTAAACAACTGACAGTTATGTTCTTCAGAAAACATGGTTAGACCAACTCATTGATGGTGGCTTCAAGCTTCTCCTTATTAGTGCCAGAAAACTCACCCGCCTTCTTCCCATTTTTTAAAAAAACTGGAAGGTTGGCATGCACTTGACTTCACAATATGCAGCAACATCCTGACAGTCATCCACATCTACTTCAAGGAACACCACATTGGAATATTTCTCACACAGGGAATGAAAGGTTTGATCATTTTGCAAGGTCCACACCATGCAGCTGAAAAATCAACTACAAGTTTATCTCTTGCAGCATCCAAGGCTTCCTGAAAGGCATATAATCTTGGGGCCCGGCAGGATGGCTCAGTGGTCTAAAGCGCCTTCAGGCGGCTGCAGGGACTGCAGGTTGGATTCCTGGCAGCTGCTGTGCCAGCTGTGCCCTCAGGACAGGCTGAGATGGCCATAAGAATAAATAAACAAATAAAAGTTCTGAAACAAGAAAAAAAAACTTAAAAAAAACAAATTTTATTATAATCTTGTCTGTTTTTACTATAGGTTACCTTAAATACTGTAATAGAGACTATCAACCTAATTACATTTTTAAAGTTCTCTCTTTATCTAGTCCAGTGATGCAAATTCTTGAGTGTTATTCTGTAAATACAGATAACTCATGGAAGTTTTTATCACTGTCATTGAAGGATTTTTTTTTTTTTTTGAGCCAGGAAGACCTTTAATTGGATAATTATTCATTCAGCAGATAGCTGCTGAGCTGCTCCTCTGAATAAGATATAGATGTGTGTGTGTGTGTGTGTGTGTTTGTGTGTAAACTGCCTTAAGCAAACTTAAGAAGCTCTTTAAAACTTTTACTTACCCAGATTTACAGCAGTTAACGCTCAATTCTACCAATAGAGTCCCTTGCTGCACCCCACACAGGACAGATGGGTCCCCATTAGCTCATACTGTTCCAGGTAGCGCTGACACAGCACAGACGAATATTCCTCTCTGTGGGGAGCAGAAATGAAATTCTATACTTAACCTGCTGACAGCCTGCTACTACAACTTTCTTCACAGCCATGGACTTTAGAGATTCAAAGCGTGTATAAAAATATATGCCAACAAGTACATCCAAAAGTTCCGTGAAATGCTCTCAGTCTGCACTTCTGGCTCGTGTCTTTGTGGTCGATGCTGCAGAGGAGCCAAGGGCCCTCGGGGTGGTGCTCCGTCAGGGACAACTGTTTGCTGGGCAGCAGAACGCTCCACCCCAAGAGCTACATCTTCAGAAAGGCCACCTGAAAGGAGTTCATCTGGCACAGGGATGGGGGCAGCATGGCATTGCTTCTTGACAGAATCAACAGCAGCTCCAGGCAGGTCACAGAGGGCAGCGTCAAGGAGTGAACGCTGATGTCACTTTCCAACAGACTGGCAAGCTTTTCATTCCTACTTTTGATGCAGGGCTGGTAAAGGACTTCGATAGCATTCTGGGCAGAACTGGAGTCTGATTTCTTTTTTTTTTTTAATTTTATTTATTTATTTTTTTCTTGTTTCACAACCTTTGTTTGTTTATTCAGTCATTTTTTTTTATGGCCGGCTTAGCCCACCCAGAGGGCAGGGCTGACACAGCATGTGGTGCCGGGGATCGAACCGCGGTCCCTGAAGCCGCCCAAGCTTTCCCAAGCAGGCGCTTTAGACCACTGAGCCATCTTGCCGGGCCCTGGAGTCTGATTTCAATGTGTCTTCGAATAAAGGGAACTTTTTGGTATGCTTGGACCTTCTCAAACAATCAACCACCAAACTGTCTAAATTTAAAAGCCAAAGCAAGACGTACACTTTCCTGTCCTGACCTCGAACCGTATACCTAAAGGTGCTGCTCACCTAGGACAGCTCCTGCAGGCACCGAGCGACCATGCTCTCAACACACTGAGCCCTTGGAATGATGGGAAAGCTTCTCTCAGATGGTTGAATAATTACCTCGGTCATTTAAAACTTAGTAGTTTCTGATGACACAGTCTCTCTCAATACTACCTTGCAACGCTTACAAATTACTTTGGTATGTGCTTTTGGTTCCTGTCACACACTGCTCCTTAAGTTCACCAAGAAGAAGGAGTATCCCGTGATGCAGTCATTCTCTCTCGGGTGAAGCGGCTTGCTGGCGATGGGGTCGGGATGGCAGCACTACTGTTCAACCAGAGCTCCCCAGTTCTCACTGGGCAGTGGGAGAACTCTGAGGAGTTTCCCCGCCACAAGCAGCGCATTCCACAGCCGCCGCCACACCTCTAAGACCACTCACACCCCTGCGGCGCTGGCTGCCATCACGCGCGTGCCAGCGTCCCACGCGGGACCCTGGCCGCAGCTCCACGCCGCCGCGCGCCTGAAGGATTTTTTTTAACTTAAAGGAAAACAAATTACTTTCTGTTTTCTGCTCCTCCCCTAAACAGTCTGCTTATAAAGTTTACAGATATATACTAATGGATAGTATACACAGCTTACAAAATTTTCCAAACTACTGACATTAAATGCTTACCATATGAACAACCCTGAGCCTACTTAGAAAAGCCTTTGAATACCTTAAAAAAAAAAAAAAAAGAATATCTTCAACAATAACAAAATACGGCTGGGGAGATAGCTCAGTAAAATAAGCACTTCAAGGACCTGAGTTCAATCCCCAGTTCCAAATAAATAAATAAATAAAAATAATTAAGTAAAGCAAAATGATCCTATAGTCTATTAAAAATGAAGCCGGGCGTGGTGGCGCACGCCTGTAATCCCAGCACTCGGGAGGCTGAGGCAGGAGGATTGGTGCGAGTTCGAGACCAGCCTGGGCTACAGAAGTGAGCTCAAGGCCAGCCTCAACTGCATAGCGAGACCCTGTCTCAAAAAGACAAAAAAAAAAAAAAAAAAAAAAAAAAAAAAAAAAAAAAAAAAAAAAAAAAAAAAAAAAAAAA